>PVHP010011830.1:0-44291 GCA_004024765.1 Zapus hudsonius
TATATATATATATATATATATATATATATATATATATATATATATATATATATAGAGAGAGAGAGAGAGAGAGAGAGAGAGAGAGAGAGAGAGAGAGCTCCTTGCCAATCAGGGAGCTATTTATTGGTCTATGATAAGAACCTGTGAGCATGATGTGCAAATAGCCAATCAGGACTACCTCCTGAAACTCATTAAGCCAAGCCCCTCTTGGCAGGCTGTCAGGTGCCGTCCAAGACTAAGCCAGGGTGTGCCTCCAAAGGCCCCCAAAGGCCCCCAAAGGCTTTCACCCCAGACATGCTTGTGCTGTGATCCACAAGTTACAGCCCTACTACAGTCAGCTTTCCTTACTGTGACAAGGAACCTGAGCCAATTTAAAAGAAGACAGGTTGATTTGGGCTCACAGTTTCAGAAGATCCATGGCTGTGGGAGCCTGTTTCTCTGGGCCTGTGGTGACAGCGTGATTCTATCACGGAGTGCATAGCTTTTCTCGTGGTGGCCATGGAGCAAAGACGAGAAACGAATGGACTGGGCTTACAGGAGTCCCTTCATGGGCACACTGGCAATGATCCAACTTCCTTCCAGAAGACTATCACCTAAAGGTCCCATCATTTCCCACTAGCACTGGAAGCTGAAAATCAAGTTTTCAACACATGGACCTTTGGGGGCCATTCAGACCCAAACTACAGCAGCACCTCTGCATATATACAACAGATCTGTGGACATTTCATCAAAGGGTGGGTTGTGGAACAAGAAACCCTCCAGTGCTCACAATAGTATTGTAGAATTGGGTACAGCCACACGCCACCACACTGCAGTAACAATGACCATGGAAACTCAATACCAAGGGGGAATGACACAGTGTGCTTCAGCGTGCAAGAGAGCCCACACTGGAAGAATACATTCTGTATGACTCTGCGTATGTAAAGGAAAAGCCAGGCAAGTCCAAGCTATGCCAGTAGGTGTTAGGAGAGCTGTAATCACAGGCTTCAGGAAAGGAAAAGAGCTGGACATGTCAGTAAATGGGTGCATTCAATTTTGGGAAATGAAGACACATACTTATTTCATGCATTTTAAATGAAATATTTTTCAAAATTAAATAGAGAAAAGAGGAATATGTAGGTGATCTCCAGGTAAAGCAAAGTGGTTTACTCAGCTATGGAGACACGTGATCCCACTCGCTTTTTAATTGCAAGTAGCTTCTATTCTCTGCCAAATGTCTGGTTCCAGCCAGGAGAGTAAATATTTGTATAAATAGGATGCATATCATTTTGGTGTGATTGACAGTTTAATTAGGTACATGTCCTTTCGCTGCTATTGTAATTAGATTGGTGGAAAATCCAGAAATTTCAGGTTGCTGCATTTGTCTCTTGATTGCTCAATTTTTTTAAAAACCTATTTATTGTGCTTATGAACATTCTGGTGCTGTTGGCACAGGGAAGGCTGCACTCTCACCGCGGCTAATCTTGTTATGTTAACAAGGAAATTGCAATGCTAAACAAGAGGGAAATGGGAAAAAATTGCCCCTAAACTCTCCACCGGTTTCCACCGAATGTCAGTTAGTAGCAAAATAGAGCTCCTGGAACACTGAAAACCAGCCTTGAATTTAAAAGCACCAGCAAAGCAAGCAAAAGTCCTTGCCAATTTTACAAGGTAATCTCCGTCTCTCTCGCCTTTCCCCTTCTTTACTGCAGCCGGTTTAAAGCAATGCTGTAGCTCTGTTGCTGGGAAGGCGCAGAGCCCAGGCAGTCGGCTTTTCCAGCAAGGGTGAAGGGGAGGTGCAGAGGAAACACTGAAAGGCCACCTGGGCTATGTCCCTCTCTCTGGAAAGGATTGTTTGAAACCATTGTTCAGGATGCCAGCTTCCTGACTCAGGTTTGCTCCCTTTCCTGGCTCATCTTGATCCATTGGGATTCAGTCTGCCCTGTCAAGGAGTTAATTTTTGCTTTGCATATTTAGGGTTAGGCAATGTTTCCTTTTACTTTTTAAAAAGAAATTCTTTTTATTTTCTTAGATATCTTTACTTTCAGCAGGTAATTAGAATCCCCCCTCCTTTTCCCCCCAGAGTAGACTTAAAAACACAAAAACAAAAACAAAAAAAATTGAATATAAGCAGGTATACTTTTTGTTGTTGTTGCTGTTGTGGTTTGATTGCTGTTGTTTTGGGGCAGGGTCTCCCTCTAGCCCAGGCTGGTTTCAAATTTATGATGCTCCTTCTGCCTCAGCCTCCAGAGAGCTGGGATTAAAGGCATGATCCTCTACACCTGGTTATAGTATGTACTTGTTGACATTTCTATGTCAAACCTACATACTTTATAAATACATGGTTTTTGGGTACTCGTTACAATAGCCTTCCCATGTAAAAGATAAATATGGTAAGTCTTACATATTAAATCAGATAATCTTCTGTAGAAGATAACATGAATTTTTTTGTCACTAATTCTTATCTATCACTTATTAACCTAATTTGGATCTTGTGCTGGATAGTCAGAATGCTTCCAGATGACCTTTAGCACTGATTTGGAGAGAAAGGCATTCAGCTCCATTCAGGGAACATTTACTGAGTGGTGGCCAAACATTAGGCTCTGTGCTGAGTAAAGATGGAGAAGTGAGTAACAAATTGGCCCTTTCTTAAAGGGCCAGTGCCTGGAGGTGGGCATGCTATGGTTCAAAGTAGGAGTACTCAGGGTGCTGGTGCATTCTTTGGTGAGTAATGACAAGGATTTGGACAAGAATTTTCGGACACTTGGAAAGAAGTGGACAATTTGAGAGCCATTCAGAAGAAGGACTAATACTACTTGGGAAGAGATGCCCTCAGCTTAACCCTCCATCCTCCAGCTCCCTTACGACCTTCAAAAGTGTCCATTGGATCCTCTTCATCTGCAACTGTCAATCGTGCACCAGTATTATCTCCAATCAAAACTTACAGCCAGGATCTTCGAACCTAAAAGTTTTCTCAGGTACTTGCTGGAAGACAAATAGAGCAACCTGAAATGTTTCTGTCACCTGCTTTCTGAACCTTTGGCTGGCAGCTACCAACTAGGGGTAGCATCATTTAAATCCTTTCCTACAGAACATATTGAGCTTGTGGTCCGCCTTGTTTTGAAGAATTCCATTTACATACCTGAAGACATATTAGCATAGAATGTCTTAAAAACATATTTTTACAAAGCGGATACCTGAGCAGCTCATGAATGGATATTGATTGGTTTATTTATTTTATGACCACAAATAAAATGCTGTAGAAAACTCCATCTTGTGGGCTTGAGAGATGGCTCACTGGTTAAGGCACTTGTCTGCAAAGCCTAATGACCCAGGTTTATTCCCCAGTGCCCATGTAAAGCCAGATGCAGAAAGTGGCACAGGCACCTGGAGTTTGTTTACAGTGGCTAAAGGCCCTTATGTGCCCATTATCTCTCTCTGTCTCTCTCCGTGTGCCTGTCTCTCTTCTTGCACATAAATAAAGAAAAAGAAAACTCTATCTAAAGAGTCATAATTAGGGCTTATTGGGCTGAAAAAACAGAAAACAACAACAGAACCCCTCAAACTGGGTTAGGCCCCAAAGGATCATATTATTATGTGTAGCAGAGAGAAAAGCACAGTTTCATTAGGTTAGGTTATGCCATCAGTCAATCTCTAGTTCCTGTCTTTCTTCCCCAGGGTGGCTTCATCCTTAGTTTCCAATTATGGACCACATGATGGTAGTCAGTAATCCCATTCCCTTCTAAACACCTGGGTTTATTTTTAATTTTTGCATGTGTGTGCCTGTGTGTATGCATGCTTATACATATGTGGGTACATTGTGTGGTATGTGCAGGCACATATGTGTGCATGTGTTTGGAGCCCTGACAGCAACCTTGTCATTCCTTAGGTATGTCATCCATCTTTTATGAGACAGGAGCTGTCATTGGCCTGTAGCTTACCAAGTTGGCTAGACTAACTGCTCAGTAAATTCCAGACATCCTCTTCTCTACATCTTCTAAGTGCTGGGATTACAGGCATGTGTCCTAATGCATGGCTTTTCACTTTCTGTTTTTAATGTGGGAACTGGGGATCAAACTCAGGTCCTCATGTTTTCAAAGCAAACACTTTACCAACTGAGCTATCTTCCTAACCCCCTTTCCATGACATCTCCAGAGTCCAAAGGGCCAGGCAGATCTAGTACTCCAGAGAAAGCAGGATTCCAGATAAAGGGGAATAAGGATGGAGAAGTTGCTTCCCAAAAGAAATTACAAATGCTAGTCTCTAAAGGAGGAGTGGATGACAAGCAGGTGACGACTAACATCATCTGTTCTATTAACAAAGTCAGAAGTTCTAAGAAGAGCACAGAGTCTGCTTATTCATTAGTAATCTACTCAACAGTGAGCTCGATGATTGGCACCGCATACCTGCCTATTGCATTTTTGTTGAATAAGCAAACGAAAAAGTAAGTGCATGAATACAGTATGCCGTACCTACCAGACCTGTCCCCGCTTTCTAAAATCGAGATGCAATTACTCATGAGACACGTGGCTCGGTGTGTATCCCTGGCATATTCCAGGGCACTCCTATAGAATGGAGAATGAACTAGAACCACACACTGCAAACGATGGCCCACACCCACAATCTGAGTCCCATAAGATTATATCACCTAGTGACATTGTAGCAGCCCCTGGGTTTTGAGTAAGTGCATTCTGTGATGTGCACATGCTGAAGAAATCCCAGCAGCACACTCCTCAGAACTAGCCCTGTGGCTGAGTGCTCAGAGCTCCTGTTTAGTCATCTCTAGCACTTCTGTTAGACTAGAAAGCCTGTGAGGGTAGGGGTATGCCTTTCCTCTTTAAATCTTAAGGATTCATCATAGTGCTGCCGCAAAGTCTGTCCTCGGTAACGATGTGTGGCGTGCATGCATGAATAAATACTGAAATTAACAATTAACTGAGAGGCAGCTCTCTTGGGTCTTCAGCCTACCAGCTTTTTCTCCCACATCATTGCCTTCCCTCAATCAATATACTATAGCAATGACTCCTGGGCTTGCTTGCATATTAGAATCACCTGGGGGTGTCTTTACAAAGAAAGTGTAAAGCCCAGGAAACATCCCACACCAATTAAATCACAATATTTAGCAGACTAGACATCAGCAATTTTCCAAGTTCCCCAGGTGACCCCAGTGTACAAATAAGTTTGGATAACACTGGTTTAGATTTACTCTGAAACTCAGTGAACAAGAAATGGTGTCATGATCACTGTTCTGATGGGTACCATGGGCAATGGCAGTGTCCCACGTACCCTCTGAGGCCAGAAAGGCACTCTCTTGAACATTTTTACACAGGTTTAGAGAATGTCTCCATGGACATGGAAAGGTAGAGAATAGATTTTTTTTGAAATTTCTTATTTTATATATTTACTTATTTGCAGAGAGAGAGAGAGAGAGAGAGAGAGAGAGAGAGAGAGAGAGAGAGAGAGAGAGAGAGAACAGGAGAACGGGCACCTCAGGGCTTCTAGCCATGGCAAACTTTGTGCATCTGGTTTTACGTGGGTATTGGAGAATCAAATCTGGGTCCTTAAGCCTTGCAGGCACCACTAAGCACTCTCTCCAGCTCGACAAGAGATATTTGTCAGATTCTAATGTTCGAACTCATGGTTGCCCTTCACTCATTTTGGTACAGAAGAGTGGGCTGGGGTAGACTGCTTACTGTAATGCCAATGAACTAGAGGCCTTCACTTGTGTGCCATGGCCTCTGCAAAGCCAAGGAGATAGTGAATTCTGAGTGAATGGAGTCAAGGTTTGTGTCTTTCAAATGACCACGAGCATTGAAGGAAGGTGGCCTATGCCCAGCCAAAGAAAACGCAGTGGATTACTTTTCTTGTCTCTGTGACAAAATCCCCAATAGGAGAAACTTAAGGAAGAAAAGGTTTTATGGCTTACAATTTGAGGGTACAGGGCAAGAGAGCTTTGGCTGCAGCGGAAGAAGCATGAGGCTGTCATGCTGCAGTTAGGAAGCAGAAAAACAGGAGTGCCCAACTCAACTATCTGCTCAACTCACTATCTCCTTCCTCCCCTTTCATTCAGTCTGTGACCCTGGCCCTGGCTCAGGGCCGGGCTTTCTTCCTCAGATACACTGCTGTTGTTTAATATGCCAAATCGTCTGATGAAATTGTTCTGGAATGTGTTCTGGGCTTTACAAGTCCTGTCAGACATGACCAGAAGTGTGTCTCTTAGGTGATTCCAAGTCCAGTTAAAAGAAGAGTGAAGGCTAACCATCACGCTCAGTATTCAAACTTCAGCTAGTAATGAATCTTCAGAAACCATAGCTTCAATCTGGTGGTTATTGTGTTACTTTCATTCAAAGTATAATGAGTGTGCTAGCACTGTGGGTTTCCTCGGAGCTCTGTGGAAATGCAGATTCTCAGGCTCCAGACCCACAGAATCAGGACCAACCCTTTCGGAAGATCCTGGGCGCCACCTGCACATCTGTAGCCAAGAAGCATGCCCTTCGACCATCTTGATGGAAACAAGGGCATTTTTCTTTCCTTTTATTTTTTAACAAGGGCATTTTTCTTATAGGTCAGAAAAAGTCTAAAAGTCTGCTGATTTTTGTGGCAATTTGATTGCTTTGTATCTCTACTGAAAAATGCCCAGGATATCTAAGTCCTGTTGTTTGTAAAATGTAGGCTCACTTTCAGGGCTTTCAAAACGGTGACTGTCCTTATGTTTCTGTTTTGATGGCTGTGTCTGTGCATTTGGCTGGGAGGGGAGGGACAGGTCTCAGCTCTTGCTTCCCAGCTGTGTCCCACTAGGAGCTGCAGAGACACTGCATGGGCCTGTGCTGGAGGGACCCTGCCCTCCTCACCCCAATATTTGCCTGTGAGGGTTTACTGGCTTAGCTGGAATACATCTAAATACTGTAAGACACATAAATGTAAAAAACACATAAATGCAAATCTGTGCTTGGGTGGAATGGTGATGAAACAATAGCCATAAGGTGTAGAAATGTAATTGGCTCAATTTGCAAAAGAGGGGTTTAAGGAGGTCAGAGGTCATAGTTTAAAGCCAAAGCCAGGTGAAGTGGGAGGGCAGTGGGAGTAGTACTCAGAGAGAGGGGAAGGTGGGATGGGCTTTGAGGGGTAAACACGATTTCCAGTCTCCTGGAAATGACTGTCCAGCACTGGCTCTTGCCTAGAGGCCTGAGGAACTAGGGTGAGGAAGGTCTCCCAACGGGAGCTGGTTAGTGTGATGATGCGCTGAGTTGCAATAAGAAGTGAGATTTCTGCATTTAGAATCTCATCTGGCTATAGTTCTAAAGCTCAGTGTGTGTGTGTGTGTGAGTCAGCTCAGCTGCCACAAAAGTACCACAGGCTGATGGACTGAAACAACAGAAACTGATTATCTCACAATTGCAGAAGATAGGAGTCCAAGAAGAAGGTGTGGGAAGGTTTGGCCTCTTCTGAGACCTTGTTCTTCGGCTTATTGGCCATACCTTCACATGGCATTTCCTCTGATGTGGGCTTCTGTCCTTACCTGCTCTTCTTACAAGGACAGAAGTCAGTGGCTTAGGGACAACCTCATTCAGCTTCATCCTTAAACTTTAGTGGCCATGCTTATGATTTTATCTATAAATATTGTCACATTCTGAGGTATTGGAGAGTTAGAATGTCAAAACAGATTGATGTTGATAGAAACAATTCAGTCCACAACAATGTTCCAATGACCAAATTAGGGTTATCAGAAGGAAGGAAGAATGAAAAGGATTATTTAGGTAGAACCTGGTGGCAAGTGTCTATACCAACACTCTAAATTGAGGCAGGAGGACAGAAAATTTGAGGTCACCTGGGGCTGCATAGCAAGATCCTGTCTCAAAAACCATACAAAGTTGCTGTGTGTGGTGGTACCTGACTGTAATTCCAGCACTTAAGGCTGAGGCAGGAGGATTGCTGTGAGTTCAAGGCCAACCTGCGCTACCTTGGGAGACCCTGTCTCAAACAAACAAATAAGCAAATTTTCATTCCAGGGCTGTGTTATTTATAGGAAGGCCAGGCCACACGAAGGGAAGGAATCTGTTTCCTCACAGAGGTTCTTGGTGGCAGTGTTAGGACTAGAACTCAGGGTGACCCTGTGGCTTTCCATTCCAACAGGCCTCCTCTACCCGCATCCCCTCGAAGCAGAGGCCAGACTGGCCAGCAGACTTTTCTAAGCTTCCGTGCAGACTTCGGGAGCTGTGTGACATGCAGCTCTGATGAATTCAGCCCGAGGAGGGCTTGTGAGTCTGCTTTCCCAGCAAGTTCCCAGATGTTGCTACAGCTGCTGCTGCTGCTCCTGTTGCTATGACAATGATGCTTAAGGAGTGGCCCTGGGACCATCATCTGTGAACTTGGTCAAAATGTAGATTCTCAGTCTCCACCCCAAACTTTCTGAAACTCCAGTTCTGGTGGTAGAGTCCAGCAATCTGTATTCCTAAATTTTCAGGAATTTCTGATGCAAGCTTATTCCCCCCCTCCTAGAGAATATTCCTTAACTTTGCCCTGTCTCAGAAGCATCTGAGGATTGAACATGCAGATCAACTGTTGACTGTGTGTGCATTTGGGATGATTGTAAGGAGGTTGAAATAACATTTTTTCAAAGAACACTTCAGATAATATTGCTAAACAGGTTTGAGACCTATATTCCTGACTATCCTGAAACCATCCAGCTTGAAATCAATTACTGAAAAATGTTCCATTTATAGCCAACTGTCCAGTGAGCATTTTATGAACTGATAGAACTTCCTTTTCCTTCCTTTCCTCCCTCAACCTGTTCCTCCCTCCTTCTTTTCTTATCTCATTTCTATGCTCTCATTCATTTTCGGTCTACTTGGTCTTTCTGTACTTCAGATAACACCTGCCATTAGCAGAATGTCATTGAGCTGAATTTCATTATGTCCTGACACATCTGCTTGGCAAGTCTGTGATGTCCTGTGGCTCACCTTTATGTTAAATGAGGTCTCAGCCACCTGTGCTATTAATAGCTTGGCCTTTTGCATTATCGGTGCCCTTCACCCTCCTGAGCTCACCTTGCTCATGTCCACATGCACTTGAGCTTTGAGGGGTTGTGGGTGGGACAAGAATGAAGGATAACTCCTTCATACATTGATATGTAAAGTCAGGGCTGTCATAATAAAGATGGACTTCACAATGGTAAAGATTAAAAAGTGTGATAACACTTGGTGCTGGTGAGGCTGTAGGTAAGCAACCACTCTTATGGACTGTGAGAAGTCAAAATTAGTGGAGCTTATTTACAGCACAACTTGATAATTTTTTTTAAATCACTTACTTGATTCAGCAGTTTTCTTTCTAGGAGTTTATCTTGTAGAAGTCTCCAACAAGCAAAGGCAAATGAAAAAGTATGTACACGCCATATGGTTATAATGCACAAGTACCTGGAAGCAGCCATGGTAATCTTCGCTCAAAGCGGAGTAAACTGTGGTGCAGAATTGTGTTATGAAACACTGAGAAGGCAGGACAACTGGGCTCAAGCTCCAGAATGGGGCTTTTGCAGCACAGCTGTCAAGGAATTTCTCAAAATGAATTTCTTAGATGGCATCTGGAGGGAGAATGCTGGGTGAATAAAATAGGTGCTTCATGGCCTTTTATGACTTAGTTTGAAAGTCAGCATCCCCTCTTCACTGCTCTGCAGGTTGATACGGTCTTAACCTTCTCAGATCCAAGGAGATGGATATGACCCATATCATTCAGAGTGCCATCTGGGTCAAGAATTCAAGATGGTCTTATAGTCACCCCAGTCTTAACATCTAAGGAGTGGGCTGGGAAGGAAGACGATTGTCCTTCACTTTATATCCGTCCAGATTATTTGATTTATTTAAACATACCCATAGTGCTTTTGAGATTACATGAAAGGTAAACTAAGAAAAAAATGGGGGGAGGGGAGAAAGACCAGTATTGAACTTTGCAAAGGGAGGGGGGGTTAAGAAGTGGAAGAAAGGCAGGTAAGCCAGAAGCTGGGTAGTTGTGGAGGTGGAGGTGGAGAAGACATTGCCCTTTGGAGAACAGGAGCCAGCAGTTTGGCTCGGTGCTCTCTGTGCTTGAGTGGGGGCACTTAGGATGACCTTCTGCCAACTCCATCATCTGCCTGCCTGGAGAGATGCTACTCATCCTTTAAGGGGCCATTCAAATGCCACCTGCTCTGTGGCATTTCTCAGCCCTCTCTCAGCCAGAGTGTCTCCTCTCTTAGCTACATTTCCATTGAATTTGTGTGAGTAGATATACAAGCAGCATGGACCAGCCCAACTGTCTCAGTTACCTGTCTTTAACACTGTCTGTTGCCTTCTAAAAACCATCCTTCAGCCCAGTATGGAAAATCACCATCAAGGCAGAGTAAGAATATCCGCCCCTCAAGGAGAGGTGAGCTGGCATGGGCTATCCGAGCTTTAAGATGCTGAGGAAAATATCTGCACCCAGTACAGGAGACTGTGACCAGAGCCCGAGTGGATGACGAAGGATCTCCAACCATAGTGAAGGCCCATGCATATAAATTCAGAGGTGAGACCTCATGAAATTAATAATCTTAACTGAATCTAAGTCTGCCACTGTCATAAAATAAAAGCAGTTACCAATATGATAATGGGAAAAATAAAAGAATCGTGTGATATTAGATTTAAAAAATAATAAAAAAATAAAAACCATCCTTGGGAGAGATTATCCAGAGACATTACACCCCCCAGCTACAATACATAAGGGGGGGCAACCTTGTTGCCTCTTGTGCTGCTATCCATAACCCCTTGCCACACAGATTGATCCGGTGTGTCCACTGAGAGGATACCCAGTGGACTGGGGACAGGGGATGAGGAATATAAGCACAATATTTACTCAATCAATGTATCTAATTTTGGACAATAAAGATAAAATTAATAAAAAATAAATAAAATTTTTCATTAAAAACGTCCTTAAAGGCTGATATAATGTTTTATTAGTTTTCATTATTCTTATATTATCTAATACTATACTTTATGTTGGGCAGTAGGTATTCCATAAGTATTTTTTAAATTAAAAAAATCCTATGCTTAATAAACACTTATACAGTGTTCACTGTGGACTAGGGAATGCCCTCACACAGTGGCACATTTACTGTCTCATAACAGTCACATGAAGAAGGTTCGATCATTAACTCCCTTTTATAGAAGATGAAATTGGTACAGAGAGAGGTCAGGGAAGAAGGTCATGCGCACAGCCAGCAGCAGAACTTGGAGTTAACCCAAGCAACTTGGCAGTGGTTCTCCAGCCACACGTTCCCTCATCTGTGCATAATGTCACACACTTCGTGGCTGCCTCATATAAGAGTCCCAAAGAATGTTTCACTGTATTTTGCTAAATACATCAGCAATCTGACAGCATTGAAATTCCATATACAAACCAAGTTCTGGATAGACATTCAATAAAGGAAGAATGGCAATCCAGAGGGCTGACTGGAGCTTTAGTCACTTAACCTTCTCTGTCTCTCTATTGACCTCAGCTTAAACTAGACAAAGCCTCCCAGGAAGTGTGCAAAACTTCAGAACTGTGAGATCCATACTCAATCATGTCTTCAGGGAAAGCATTGTAGAAATGTCTGAAGAAATCCCTAATGGGGGCTTGAAAAGGCCTAGAATGTGGGTAGGAGTTAATTTGAATATATATATATATATTTTTTTTTTTCTAGGTAGAATGTGAAACAATCATCTGGTTGAAAATTCCAATATAATTAGGTCACCTGTTTATTTCTACTAATGACCCATGCTCTCAGTGATGTCATCATATGAAAAAACACAAAAGTGATCCATTTCAATGTTTGTCCCCACGGTCTATATTACAGTAGAGCAGGGACGTTGGGAAAGCTACCCATTGACAAAGTCCTACCAAGTTGGGAGGAAACAGGGCAGTCAGACAGTTTCTTTGGTCCCGATTCAGGTTCATGTAGAGGGAGGAGCTTAATTTGGAGGTAGGGATTGGTGTGATGGTGAAGTTCAATGAGCAGGTGACCAGCATGATGTTTAAATTCCATTTTGCCATCAGCTCCCATAAATAGACAATAAAAATACTAGAGCATTGAATGTTAGTCCTCTCACTCGCTTATTGCTTTTATTTTATCATCTAAACAACTTGGTGCTAATTTCTAACATTCAACATTTATGGACTTCCAGGAACTCATAAATGTCACATCAGGCTACCTCTTGGTGAATTTTTAATCAAGGGGGAAAATTTCAGCTACAAATAGACTGAGAATCAAGAGGCCCAATATTGATCGGTCAAAGTGGCACTTACGAACTTGAGGTTGAAGCAGTTTGGATAAAAGGATGCTGGGCTTTCGATGGCTCCAGAGACATCTTTTTCCATCAAGTCCAGGTGAGTATCAGACATCCTCTCAGAGTTATTGAGCAGCAGCAAATAATATGAGGTCGACTGGCTGCCCATACTAATAGCTATAAATATGAGAAGAGAAGTTGAACCCCTGGCCCATGCCAAGTACCATCTCAGTTAGAAATGCTCCGAATATTACTCTCCAAACCCCAAACACATGGCACCGTTATTCCCCACTCACGACAGCACCTCTCGTTAGCTGGAATGCACCAGGCCCAGGTACTCTGCTTACTCTGGCCTAGCAAGGACTGGGCTTCTGTGCCTGAGGCCTTGAATCGTCCTCTCAGAGATACAGAGCCAGGCTTGTTATGTCAGGGATCACTCAGCCCATGAATGATGTCTCTCCCTAATGCCAAGTCATGAATCATTGGTCTGTGGTACTGTAAAATTAACATGCACTGCTATAAATAATTCATCTGTAATGGGCTGTCGTTGATGGCTCTTTGGAAAGGTTTGACTCTGGAGTAAGGGTTTTAATGACTGTAATTGAAATTAGATGAAAAGCATCAGTATTGGGCTTTTTCTTTCTGACCCATCGAGGACAAATTCCATCATATGTCAAAACAATTATGCTGTGTCAAACCTGAGGGACAGGATGTCGCGACACCTCTCCTTCAGCATCTTCAACTGCTGTCTCCTGAAATGTCCCTGGTGAGTGACAGGGCCCAAGCTGGTGGCTTCTCCGTGCTATACCTTCACAAAGGGCTGTGGCATCAGAGAAAAGAAACTCCACCCAACTCCCAAGTTGGAGCTCTTATCAGCAGGAAGAGCCATAATTATTAATAACACAGACTGTCCTTTGTACAGGGAAACATCGTTTACAAAGCTCTTTGGCTTCCATTATTCTATTTGATCCTAACCAAGGCCCCAGGAGGCAGGTCACAAACTATTGCTATTATCAACCTCAGATGGATGAAAGGATGGATTCTCAGAGAGCGAAGTGACTTGCCCAAGGTCACAGGTACCAGTGAGTGATGAAGCAGGATCCCAGAACCTCTGATCCAGAGCATATCCACACCCTAATGCCTCCTTCCATGGCATGGTGACTGGTATCAAGTACCCTTTCCTCTAGTCTGGCAGTATGCTCCGTTGTCCATGAAATCACAGCCCTGTGGGAAACCCTGGTGATTCATCATTAGTGAGATCAAGAAAGCTCAGGAGAAATGGAAATGTTTTATTTTTTACCAGCTGACTCTTAGTGTAAACAGCTTTTTCTAGAACAATTTGAGTCATGAGTTGACATTCTAAGCCGGTTGGTAAAGAATATTTGGAACAGGAGAGATGGTTCTTCAGCCTTATCCTCCTGTTTTGCTTCTGTTGTAATAGAGATCCTTTGATGACAGTCAGTGTTAGGAGAGAGCCCAGACACTCACAAGGAGAGAAAAGCCAGGATAAGGGCCGAGGCTCTCTGGAATGCTCCTTAACCACAGCCAATACTCTGGCTTCCTTAAACTGAGAGCCAGCCTCTCACAGGTTCCCTGGGACCCTGCCTGTGTCCTAGGAAGGATGCTCCTGAAGTCTTTGCTGTGCCTTCTACCCTGTGGTGGCTGCTGCTGGCCTTGCTCTCAGGAGACTTAGATGCTATAGAGAGCATATGTTTTTGCCATTATCTTCTGAGCCTCCAAGCCCCAGACAATTAGGTGGAGGAGCTGATCCCACGTGTGTGCCTCTAGCCCTAATATCTCCTCAGCTGAGCCTGTGCTGTAAAGGTGGAGGTGTGCAAATGAACACACAGCATACCTTTGTTCATCCAGCATGTCACCCTTCCCTACCTGGAGACAGCTCCGTAATCCTCCTGTGCAAAAATAACAAGTCCCACATAGGATTGCGTACATAGTCTAATTACACGTAACAAAACATCTCCTCTCAGGAGAGAAGGAGTGTTTGGTAGTAAATTAAGAGATGCAAAACCACTGTGAGCCGTGCTGATTAATCCGGCTCTCTAGCAATGGGGAAGGATCCTTGAGAAATGGGTTTGTAGTTGGATGTTAATTTGATGCCCACTATGGGGGCTTTTCGTGTGCACTAGCTTTTGTGTTGAAGGAAGGGAGTGTGGCTGGATTGGAGACCCTGGAGCTGATTCATTCAGTGCTGTGTTGACAGGAAGGAAATGCTCCAAAGCCACTAATGCTTATTAAATGGGTAGAGTGCCAGGGAGCCCACCTGTGCGGCCTCCTGACACCTTGTGCTCCTGTCTCAGACAGGAATGTGTTTATGTAAGGTGAACCATTTCTCCAGCTTTGATGAGACTTTCCTTGTGCCTTTCGGCACCAAGCTCATAGAGCCACTCTGGGCTCTGGTCTCCAGAGACTTTATCGATTAAAGGGAGGACAGAACAAACACACTTTTTAGAAAAACATGCTTACAACTAATTACAGATAGAGGCTTGAGGAGCATGGGAGGAGAGGTGTTGGAGGAGGGGCATGTGCATTTGAACAAGTATTGAAGTGCATGGTAAATGCACAATGTTTTCCAAACAGTTCTGTGTTTGAATTTTTGGCTTTATCTCTTAGTTGACATTTGATTTTCTGGGCCTTTGGCTTTACCCTGTAATTGGGTTCGTAATTATATCTTCCCCTTCTTCCTGTATTGGGCAGTTGCAGAGCTTAAGCAGAAACAGTCTTGTGAAACTGCACCTTAGCCTGGAAAGCATTGTATAAATGCCACTTTCCCCCGATATTAGCAGTGTCTAGCACATAGCAAGGTGTCTAATAAAGATGCAATTTGATGGATTGGTGGGCAGATGCTAAGGAGTGAAAATGGAGTCATTGGAACATTTGGACAATTCAGGGGAGGTTTGCTATAAGTCAGAGATTTTACTTGGGTTTTTACATGAGGAAGGAAGGGTGGAACCACTAGGAAGAGCAGAGAAATGTTCCTGACTATAGGGATTAGAAAATCTGTGTGGGGTGGGGCATTGGTTTATTTCCTTGCCTAAAATCTGAGAAGAGCTGCAGTTGAAACAAATTAGGTTAAGAATAGATAAAATAAGGATTAATGGGATTGTGAGGTATTAGGAGTTAGGTGCTAGGGTATAGATTTTTATTCAGCAAACGGTTGCCTAGGCATCCATGCAAAGAGGAATCTATACAAGGTGGGATCTCCACAAAATAAGCATTTATGCAAGAGTCACCATCCATGAAAAATGGACATCCATGCAATAATAGGCATTCATGCAGAGATGGGCATTCATGTAAGGATGGGAGTCTATGCAAACATGGGTACCATGCAATGCTAGGCATGCATTCATGCACAGGTGGGTGTCACTGCAGACATGGGCCACTGTGCATGGATGAATTATGTGTGTGGGGAAGAGCATCCGCACAGAGCCAGAATCTGTGCAAGGATGAAAATCCACAGAAGCCAAGCCAAATGCAGGCTGAGTTGGTGATCAGGTTAAAGAGAAAACAGCCACATCAAGGTCAGTATAGAATCTCAAATTCTAGAGGCTCTAGGATCTGTGGTGGTGACGACTGGGGATTGGGGAAAAGGTGAGGTCGAATAGGAAGTTGCTCATGCAGGAGATTTCTAGAATTTCCTGATAGAAATAACCTATTGCCAGGATAGAGAGATGGCTCAGCGGATAAAGCATTTGCCTCCAGTGCCTAAGGCCCTGGGTTCAATTCTCCAGGACCCACATAAGCCAGACCCACAAGGTGGTGGCCCTGGTGTTCTCTCTCTCTCTCTCTCTGCTTGAAAAATAAATAAATAAATAATTTTTTAAAAAAAGAAATCATCTATTGCCGTGGCCCATCCTAATCAAACATTCTAGGATCTCGAGAAATGGAGACATTCAAGACCTTAATCCAGAAGCCGCAAAAATCCCCTAAGAACCAAAAACAGCAGGGGAATTTTCCAGGGGAGCTGAGTCTAATCTCTAGTTTTAACATGTACAATTCTATAGTCTGTAATATGTGGAGATGAGAGAAAATTTTCATTTCCAGTATAATAGAGGGATCTTCTGTGAGAAGAGAGCAGTGTTTTGAATGTTTTAATATACAGAAATTGACACTCATCTACTTTCCCATTCAAAAGCTCTCTCTCTGGAATAGCAGAACAATGCCTGCTTCTCTGTATTTTCCATGCGCACTGCCTTCGAGAGCTGCTGTTGTAAAGCAACGTCTTTCCGTTGCAATCCTTTATCGTCATCCCCCCACCCACTTTGTAAATCTTTCTTTTTCTAAAAGATTAAAGTGTGGCAAAAACCTGCTAAGTGACTATGAAATGGACCCTTCTGAGTCACCAGATTTGCACTCTCCGTGTATTTTTGAGTCATAGCTGTTAACATTTCTTGACACAAACCATTTTTTCTTTTGATTCTTTTTCTTCTTATAGTAGTAATGCTTCCAAGTGTTTGGGGATTAGGAGATTTTTGCCCACGTTAACATCATTGGGAGCTTCCTGTTCAAGTAGTACATGAACTTGACTGTGCAGGTTAACTTCCTAGCAGAGCTTGGCTACACTTTTGTTTCTGCTGCCAAGTCACTTTGGGGGACATTAACCCTTCTCTTCGCATGACCTTTCAGTGCCAAGCAGCCATTTGTATGAGGTGACCATGAATCTCCTGCATGCCCACCCCTAATACATAGGGGACTACGTGGGTGCAAACCAAGATCCTTGATTTGCTAGCTGCCACCCTTAGACTAGTCACGTTAGTCCTCTGAACTTTCATTTCTTATCTATGTAATGAGATAAAATCAGGAACCCAGGGGATTATTGTTGGATGATAAATTGTGAATGGGTTCATGCTTGCACTCAAAATGAACTCAGATTCCTCCTCTTTTGTTTATTCTCTCTCTCTCTCTCTCTCTCATCTCATCTCTGTATATGCACAGGTATTTATCACCCGTGACAACAGTAGAGGGACTAGAATCTGATACAAGAGGATGGATCTAATTTTTATCATATAACTCTTCAGATAAGGTTTTGGTTATTAACATGTATTGCTTAAAAATATTAAGGAGCAATGCTGGGTGTGCTGGTGCAAACCTCCTATTCCAGAACTTGGGAGACGGAGGCTGGAGGATCCCTATTGTCTACATATCAGGTTGTACAACAGCCTGGACTACATGAAGCCCCAACTCAACATAACAACACAAAAGAAAACAAAGCAGAATAGAACAAAACAAAGAATTATTTAAAACATGGAAACTTAGAAATTCTGAGTTTCTATCTCTTGGTGCTTTTTTCCATGTCTTCTCTTCCTTTCAGGGTTTGGCAGGATCATATGCAACATGTACAGAAAGAAAATTCTATGTGTTCGTTTCTGTTTTGACATGCCAAATCTTGACTGCAACACTTGTCTCACATAGGAAGTCTCCAAATTCAAGAATTGCTGAAAAAAATAGACTTTAAATATTAAAGGATTGGACAACTTGATAGTCATTTGGGAAGTGAAAAAAATGAATGCATATCTCACGCCTTATTTCCAAATAAACTTAAAATGGATGAGTTTTTATTTTTCATATAAAAAGAAACCATACACGTACTAAAAGAAAACATGAATAACTTTATAATCTGGGTCTGGAGAAAGCTGTCCTAATCATGACTCAAAATATAAATTTCATAAGAGAAAAGATGATAAACTTGACTATATTAAAGTCCAACATTTTTACAGAGCAACAAAAATCACAAGAAAGCACAAATAACAAAACTGTATATAATATACTTCAAAGAAAAAGGGTTATATTTCAATACAAAAATATTCAGAAAATCAATCCCCAACATCAAAGAGACACATGAGCTAAAGAAATAGACATTTCACAAAAATATATACTCAAATGGCCCTAAACAGCATAAAATTACTCAAAATTTCTCATAAAACACAAAATAAAACTGCACTAATGCAAAATAAAACTGTACTTAAGATAGTATTTTTCAAGTATCAGATCAACAGAGCTCAATAAGGTGACAACATGCAGTTTCTATAGGGCTGTAGAGAACTATTTGCCCTTACAAGTCACTAAATCACTAGTAAGTAGAATGATCAGTCTGGTTTTTTGTCATGCATATGTTATACATATGTGAAAGTGTGTTTGTGTGTGGAAACACGTGTTTGTGAAGGTGCACATGAGTGAGAGAGAGAGATTAGAGAGAGAGGGAGAGAGAAAGAGGTGGTTGATGTTGGATGGAATGTCTTCCTCAGTCACTCTTTCTTTATTAGTCAGGGTCTCAGGCTGACCCCAGGGAGAGCTCACTGATTTGGCCGAGCTAGATAACCAGCAAGCCATACAGCTGTATCTCTGCCTCCCCACAAGTGCAGGGCACATACCCACCTTTTATATGGGTGCTAAGAATCAGAACTCGGGTCCTGAGGCTTGCATGACAAGCATTTTTCCCACTGAGCTATCTCCTCAGTTTCAGAACGATCAGTGTTTATGAAGAATGTCTAGTGCAGTTATGCATTTATCTTTTAACCTACAATTTTACTTTTAAAATCTACCCTGAAAAAAAAAAATCTACCCTGAGATACAACTCACAAACAGGAACCATTTGTGATAAGTTATCTGTTGTAATAAAACACTGAAATCAACTTAAATTTCCTCTGCTGTAGATCTGCTGAATAGTTTTTTGTACATTCATACAACAGCACACACAATGCCAGAAGGAATGAAGAAGCTCTCTATGAATGGATATGGAATCATTTCTAGGATATGTTGTTAAGAGCAAAAAGCAAGGTGTGAAAGCATACTTTTTGTATAAGAAATAAAGAAACACAAAACCCCCCACATGCATTTATTTACTTATTTTCTCACAAAGAAAGGCAGGAAGCATGACTCAGAAGCCAGTGGAAACGGTTGCCTATGGGGGGAGTGTGGGAATAGAGTGACAGGGATTGAGATGGTAGTGAGACTTCTCTGAGTACACTTTGTAATATAATTTTGACTTATAAATCATATAAATGTTTAATGTATGATAAAATAAAATTAAGTCAAATCAGAGGGAATACAAAACAGATCTTAAAGCTGAATACAAAATGAAAGGAGAAGCTGGCCACATATCAAATTGACAACAAACCATATGGAAAATAAATAACTTTAAAACTGTTTGAATGTGGTATTCTGACTGCATATCCTTAGTGAGTGATAATCTAAGGAAAAACAAAGACCTGCAGAAACATCTTGACTTAGTAGGGTTGTTGTTGGTAGTAGCATAGGTACAATAATTCCAAAACTGTGTTGAATGTACTGTTGGACTGAGCACTTAGGTTACATATGTCCTGGTATGCAAACATAGGAGGAGGACGAGGAGGAATCCTGGGATGTTGGATCTGAATTAGAGGACTCACACTGAACTTAGGTCTGTCCACTGAAAAGTTCCAAGGGCAACAAACTTCATTATCAAGCACTTCACCTGTTCGCCTCGTCTTAGTTTCTAAACACCATTTCTACTCTAAAGAAATGACAAAGTACAAGGTGGAAGCCTGCTATATTCTACTGTGCCAGAAAGCAAAACATAGCTCAAATACTGATTATGCTTTTATTAAGAAGCATGACCCGGCTTGAAGGGCTTCCTGCTGGACAAAATTTGAGGCAGTGCGAGTAACAAAAAGAATGATGATAACAGATTATAATGCAATGAAAATAACAAGAGTAAAAAGTGTTATTAAATTAAGTGGGATGGGGGATGGAAGAGAAAGGGGCAGAGGGAGAGTTAACCGAAACTAAAGGCATGTGAACAAGCCATATGGAAACCTACTTATTTCTTAGCTAATTAAAAAAAGCGTCTGAACAGAAGTGTTAGATAATGCTGTGCCCAGAAACCATAGGTTGTTCCAGGAAAGTCCCAGTGCCAGAGGCTGGATACATCCCAGTGAGCTATCATGGAGTGATCACAGATGCCCCGGATGCACCCAAACAATCATAGGCTATTGCCAGTGATCTTAGCTGCCCACCGGAACTAGATGGTAAGACCCTCTTGCTCTTTAGTTGTTGGACCCTGAGACATCAAGCTGGAACTGAGCTGCAAGCTTTCTCTCTGTTGGCTAGCTGTCACAGTGCTGGCTGTGGCTGCTGGGAAGGAAAGTCATTAAGAGTCTTACACAATGGTGGTTTCACACCCCATGCCACACAACTGGCCATCCAGGCAAGATGTGCCCACGGGTGTAATAGCAACCTGACTGTTATGGGGGTAACCAACTGCTCTTTGACTGGGTTTGAGGGAATAAGAAGAACCTTATCAAAGTTTCATGGCTGAGGTAGTCATAAGCCCAATGAGAAGAGCTAATGCTGTTTTTGTTTGTTGAAGAAACACACTGTGCCCATCAAGTTTCTTTCTAAGTATTTCTTGTTATGCCCACAGGCTGGTGTTGCCCTCACATTGGGTGAGAGTGGCTTCTTTGAACAGTCAGTGGTGACTATAAGGGAGACTTAAAACTGGTTAAAATACTGACAATAAAGCACTATCGAGTGCTCACTGTTAAATGTAACATCTCGACTACCTGCTTCAAGGCTCAGGGAACACTGTGGAAAGAACGAAAGAACAGAGGATGAGGAGGAGTGCTATGGAAAGCCGTCTTCCCAACATGAAGAAGCTGTCGTAGTCATGAGCTCACAGTGACTGTTGTCACCTACATGAGACCTGCACAACATTGGGCCCATTAACATTCTCTCATGGATGGTGGAGATGAAGAGGCACTGGGGAGAGAGGGGGTTCATTGGAAGGCGGATGGGAGAGGAGGGCAGGAGAAGGTGACGGGATGAGATTCTGATCAAAATACACTATGGACATGTATGAAAATTGTCCTCACAAAAGGTTTAGAAAAATGAATGAGTGATGAAATCCAAGTAAGGTCTGTAGTTCAATTGTTCACACTATATTGATATTGATGCCAACTTCCTGGGTGTGGCACACTGTGTTCTGTAAGGTGTTGCCATTGGGGGAAGTCAGATTTTGTATCTCTGTAATGTGATTGCAACTTGTTGTGGGTTTACTAGTATTGCAAGCTAAAATTTTAACCAAATAGAGTATATGTGTGTGGCAGGTTGGGTGGTATCCTTCACTGGAGAAGCTAGCTTCTATAGATGGAAAAATACTATAATTAGAAAAACTATCTGTGACCAGTGAGGCCATAGTTGATCTGAGACCGTCAATAAATAACAAAACTACTGGGTGACAAATCTGAGAGAAGGGGCAATCCATATGCTTAGGATAGAGGGACCGAGGACCTGTATGGAGAAGAAATTTGGCAGATCACAGTAACCAGATTATAGAAGAAAATGACTGCTTTTCAAGTTCTAGCTACTGGGTATTCAATGCCACATGGGACATTATTGACATGGAAACAAAGACATTCAGAGCTCCCTGATAAGGTGGTGGAGAATATGCAGCCTGACTTAGGAAGCAACGAAAGGCCAAAGCAGACGGAGACTTTCTTAGATTGAAGAAACCAGCAAGAATGACAGGTGGAAGGAACATTATTAAGCCAGTTGGGAAAACTTGTGTACGGACAGCATAGTCAGTAATATTACTTCATTGATATCATGGGACGTGTCTTAAGAGCACAAAATCAACGTGTTTTTCTAGGTTAACTTAATTCTTAGAAATGTATGGAATAGTTCAGGGGAGGGAGATCTCATGGTAATAGAGTACACTTTAATAACTAAGGGGAAAGAAAAGTAGGTGAATTTTCACCAATTGCATTTTCAGCTCTCTACGGGTTTGAAAATTTTCTAAGTAAAAATCAGGAACAAATCAAATAAAATGATAACAGTTCACCTGTAAGTTATTTTGTTATCCTACATCCAAATTGGAATAGCTCATATCCCCCTCCTAATCAGCATAACATAGCCAGGGTTGCTTGAAGACTGATAGGCCATGGGTCCAGGGCCTGCAGAGTCTGCAGAGATGCTCTCTATGCCCTTCCACCTCTGGCCTGTATTGCAGCTCCAGCCAGTGTCTGGGAGCATTAGTCCTCTGTGGCCTCAGGCTTTCTTGGCCCTTCTGCTTTGGAGTTAAGACTTGCTAGTCAAAGCAAGGGTCATAGCTCAGCAGCAAAAATGCTTGAATCTTCTTTATCAATGAGGGAAGTGTTTCACACCGGCAACTTCTGGATGACTGTGGATTATTCAAATAAGTCCCAACCAGTCAGTCATCTGAACAAGAAATAGATCTACTCATTTAATAAACGTGTACTGGGTGCTTGCTATGGTGTGGAGGCTGTAGAGATGAATAAGGCAGGAATCATGGCAGTCAAGAGCACGTGTGTATTTGGAAGTTTTATGGTACAATTGACAAGCACATGGTGGCCTTTTCATATTGTAGTGCATGACCTAGATTAGGAGGGGATGTATGAACGAAAATTTGGTGGATGGGGGAAACATTTTATTTTCAGTTGTCAAATTGTTTCCTTTCGTTCCCAAAATTTAAAGAAAAAAAAATCACTGAATCTGGAATGATGGTCCACAGTAGGGTGTGTGTGGAGAGTGAGAAGTTTTCCCAAAGCTTTTGAGGTTATTTTTCATTTTTCCTTCATTTTTTTAAGGGGCACATCTACCCCTTGGTTACCTTTAGCTTTTCTGATTTTGATATGGAAAGTTAGTAGTCCCAGAAAACTCTAGTCCTAGGTGAACTGGGACATTTGGTCACCTAGTGACCCTCTGACCTCAACCCCAAAATACTATGTGAAGAGCAAGTCAGGTGAAATGTTTGCTCAGAGAATTCTGAAGTAGATGCAGGGAAAATAAAAAGAGCAAAAGAGCCAATTTCATCTCTTCAGATTTCATACTGAGCAGACCCAGAAAATAAATGTCATGCCTCGGGGCTGCCTGTTCCCACCACCTTCCCATCTGCTGTTCCTTTCTCCTGGATATCCTCCTCTCTCCATCAGTGACCCCAAACCCTGGCCACTGCCCCAATCCAGGTGAAATCTCTTTTCTCTTTCCACACCCTCTCCATCTGTTCTAACAAAACGCACTAGTACTTCCTGTCCATGTGTGCACATGGTGCAGATCATCAGCGACAGCCAGAATTAGTTGAGAATTAGGAGGTGTTTTAGAGAATGTGAAGGGGGTAGGGGAGCTTATTTATTTACATACAAACTCAGTGATTCCTTTATCTGTTTATAACAGGTGCCAAGTGCTGTCCTTGAGCTCACTGTCAGGTGAGATGCAGATACATGAGCAAGAAAACCCTGACACGATGTACCATGGCGGAGGCCAGACACTGGTCAACGGCAGGGGGGGGGGCAGCTACCAGAGCGACAGGTATGCGCTCTATCTATCTATGCTGAAGGGTGACAAAGCCCTTTGAGAGATATACTGTGTTTAATGTCAGAGGCAGAGTCCCCAATACATGGTTTTAATCCCATATGGTAAAAGTGCTATAAAAATGTACACCCAAGGTTTCTGAGCAAGCAGATGAGGAACACAGAGCTGGAGGTTGGGCCAGGGCCCTGCAGGACATGGCCACTGGCCAGTGGAAGTCTGGGAGAAAGTGGATGAAGGCATACAGGACAGGGAGGGGTGGCACATTGGGGTAAACTTCATAGAGCAAGTCAGTAGGGCTGTATGGGTAGATGTAGGTGAAGAATGTATAATGTTATGTCTACATGAGTCTTCCAGAAAGTACTGCACAATATGCGCCCTCAGTGGATATTTTACGTCTATCAACTGAGTTAGGTGAGATGTTAAGCAATACCTAAAAAGATTCTGACTTGATTATCCAAGGGATCTTGTAACCAAGGTTTCCAAAGTAGGTTTCTATAACAAATGCTACAATAAAGGTTAGACAAACAGTGTCTCCCCACACTGAGAGCTGTTATTAAGTCATGTGTGTGTAGGAATTAGACAATGAAAAAACTTCTAGAAAATACTGCCACAGACTATGCTTGGGAAGGGTTTACATGACCGAACCAGAAGGAGCATCCATTTGGAGAGAGCATTTTCTTTATGCTGGGCCCTGATTTTTATGATTTCCACATTCCCTTCTCATCCCTTTAATAGTAATTAAGAAGCAAAATCAAGTTAAAACATGTATGTGTCCTGCATCCCAATCCCTTCTCTCTCAGCGTGTGTGTACGTATGCACTCCCAGAAATGCATGAGCACAAGCATACACACTGAGAGATTTAATGTGTGCGTTTTGTGCTCTGTGACAAACTTATTTGCACTCTCTATGGTCAACTACCTCCTGTAGTTGGGGCTGATCTGCACCTCTGGCACGAGGGCTGTAATAAATATCCTTGATGTTGACATAATCCTAAGGCCTAGGTAGGAGGAGGTGACCCAGGGCATGGCCGGGTTCTCCCTGTCTCCAGTCTCTTGCTTTTTGCCTTGACTTGCGCAGAGTGGAGGTGGATCATGGAGACAAGTTTCTTTTATGCATCTGCACCTGTGCCTGGCCCCAGTTTGCTCTCCTCCGTGAGCCTCCTGCTGTGGCAGCATCAGCACCTCCAGGCGCAGCTGGCCTTTGCCTTCTGCACTCATTCTCAGCAGGAAGCTCCAGTGGAGTCCGAGTGTCCCAGGCAGGGAGGGAGAAGTGGGTGGGGGCTCCCGATGCTCAGGCAGAAGCTGGGTCCTGGGAGAGGGCATTGCCTTGACCCCATCCTCTTGTCTTTTAGCTTGATGGATACAGAATTCTTAGGTTGTCAAGGTGCTTTTATGTCTTCCTTGGGACACTATACCAAGAACTCACGTTTCATCAGAGGAGGCCCAGAGCTCCCTTGGCTTAGTCACAGCGCCATCTGTAAAACACAGGGAGTGTTACTGCTGTTTTCTTTATGCCCTGGACCTAGTTTTTATCATTTTCCCATCCCCTTCTCCTGCCATGTGGAGGCTCCGGACTTCTTGCACCTGTTACTTCACTCAGTGACAACAACATTGCTTTACAGTGGAGGAAATTAGGGCCTCATGGCCAGTAAGCAGTGGAAGCTGGATTTAATGCTGGAGTTGCCCGAGATGGGGAAGTCTGTAACTCATCACTGGGTTATGTGTGGTGTTTTTCTAGCAGATTGTAAATGGGTTAGAGCAGTAACTATGCATTATCATTGCTCTATGTCACAGTCTTCCTGCCTTTCCTTGTCTTCTTCATGTCAGTCTAGTTGGATATTGACCTTCAGTGTGAACCTTTAGAATTCAGGGAGAAAGTGAGACCAAGGCTGGAAGCAGGAAAGTGAGCTCAGGCGTAGCCCTGTGCAGCCTCTTCTGATGGTCCTGCCGGAGCTCCCTGCATCCCTTTGCAGCTTCCTTCTGGAGCTCAGTGTCAGATTAACCACTCCTCAGGTTTCTTACATGTTATGAGGCATTGCAGATGACGCTGCATAATCAAATATGCCATTCCACATCTCATTTGTAATTTCGCAATTAAGCTCTCTGTGCCATTTAAGCACATATAGAACCTCTAGAGAAATACTTATTTTTTTTTTTGCTAAAGCTTTTATATGTGAGCTTTGTGCTGATTTTAGTCTTTGCTGTGTCTAATAAGATTCTTGTGAAATTTTCTCATGACAAAAAGGCTTTATAAAATGTAAGGAACCATGAAAATAGTTCGGCCTATTATAAATCAAGGGAGGCCTGGTAAGCATCAGGCAAGAGACCTGGATGAGAGGCAGGATTCTTTTCTCTCTGTTTATTCCTGATATGATTGGATGTCTGAAGCATGGTACCACTGCAGTACAATTAGGCAGTGTTTGACAATTTATAAATGTGACCTACCTTCATGTTGCATTTGAGTCTCACACCCACCTAAAGCAGGTAATTATTATCCCCATCTTATTGGTGGGGAGACTGGGGTTTGGAGTCACCTAGAATGTTCTAGGCTTTCTCAGCAACCATTACCATGTAGAGCACCAGTGTAGAGACAGTCTGCACACCAGGGACCAGCACTAAATGTTCTACAGACCATCTAATGACTTTGCTGGTGCTTGAGGGCTTGGGATGTGGCCTGGGAGTCATGGCCAAGATGGCTGTAGTTATGTCAAGCTGGATTCCCACAACCACAGTCTTACTTCATTTTCTCATCTTCTGGTCTTGTCCAACTTGGGTCTAATCTCCACATTGCAGTATAAATTAATTTCTTAAATGAAAAACTATTATGTTTCTCCTCTGCTTGAAACATTTTACTTGTGTCCATAATTTTCATTAAAAAATCCAAACACTGTCGCATAGCCTCCAAACATCTCTGTGAACTAAGGTTGCTCATTTCCCCACACTGCCTCTTTTCGCTCTTACTCTGCCCTTCTCACCTCTGAAATCATCTGAGTATCTTTGCCCTCTTATGACTCTTATAACCTATCCTCTCCCTCTTTTTCCTTTCTGATCAAGTTTAATGATGGTGGGACACTAAAATCAGCTCCAAAAATAATCTGTTTATAACATCAAGAGGAAGAAGCTTTATTTTTGCAACAGGACTTGAAATTTATAAAATGCTGATACTATATATTATATATATATATATATATATATATATATATATATATATATATATAATAGCTATGATGGGCAGAGATCAGTTTGGTAATGAAGACACTGAGGCTTGGGCATTCTAAGAAATTCACCCACTTTCCTGTCATGGGAAAGTGGTAGACTTGGAAATCACACCTGGAAATCCGAAATTTGAGAGACACATCATGCAACCATGTGCATTATCATTCATTATAAAGGTATTTTGATATGTAGGGTAAGGTGCTGCTGAGAACTGGCCCACTTTGTGGATTAAAACGATTTGCATGAGAAGTATTCCCAGGCAAATGAAAGAGAAGCAAAAAGAAAAGAGAAAAACAATGGAACTAAACAGTCTTTAAAAGAGCTCATTAACCTCTTCTAAAAATCTCTCATTGCTCCTGTTCCCTGTTGGCCAGAAATAAGTCCTGGGGGATTTGTGTGGTAAACTTCTACCTGTGGGGACCCTATCTCTGGAGAGAAAAAAAAAAAACATGACTGGTGGGCAGAATTTGCTGTTCTATGCTGACTCATGGAGGTAGCTCTCCCTTCTCAGAAAAATAGGCAACTATCATTCTCTTAGGGAAAATATTAGTGCAATATCACTCTGGTGAAAACTCCCAACATGCCTGAGGTATTGCCATCCTCAACCCTGGCCACACACAGACACAGAGGCTGGTGCCTTCATGACCCCAACAGTGAATACCAATGATCCCACTGAGGAGGGTCCTCAGTGGGATGGGGCGGGGGGGGGGAGGAGAGAGAACACAGCAGCATAACCTCATGAGAATATGACCAATATGTAATATATTCATACAGTAAAGTTCTCAATAAAAAGAAATCAGAAAACTCTCAGCATGTTAAACACCTCCCCTTACTAACTTAATCATTCCTTTATCACTTTCCCACACTACTCATTTAGCAGCAAAGAGTAACACACTGCAGGAGGTCATAGCCCCAGAGGTGGGGAACACAAGTCATCTTGAGAGTGAAAGACTTGGCATGATGCATGGTAATCCCCAGCGCTGAAAAAAGAGAGAGAGGGGGATATGCAGCTAAGTTGGGGGAAGGAGTTGTATAGTTGTGTGAAGAGCTGGACAGTGGTTAAAAAAAAAAGTGGCAATTTCTCCATTCCAAGGCAAGTTCCAATACTTAAAAGCTGATGGAACTGGGGGGGGGGGGTGATGACAGGGAGGAAAAAGACAGAGTCCATTCCTATGTGCTGGAGCCACTGGGACCAGGGACCAGGGACTCTAAAGCAAGTTCTTTACTCCTTTCTTTCATCTGTGTGATTTAGGCTGGCAATCAGAGCAATCCAGAATTCCTTAGATTTGAGGTACCCGTGGATAATTGAACCTGGAACATTGATATAGGTTTGGGGTCTCTCAGAACACAGCTGGTCATTAACAGCATGGGGTGCATGACCACGTGGGAGAGGCCAATGTGGGAAGATTCTTGCCTGAGGTGGTGAAGGATGTATTGCTCATTTCAAAGTCAGAAATAGACACTGGAGAGACTGAATTTATACAGTTGTAATTGGGAAGGCAGTGGGGTGTGTTGCACCCAGAGGGTGAAGCCAGGACAGGGAGCTGGGTATCTAGGAGAAGAGGAAGCAGAGTAGGTGAAGGCAGAGAGCTGTGTGGATCGAGTGGATCAGCCCTTTGTCCTTGAAGAAGCTCTAGACTCCAGAGGTCCTGTCATGAAGTCTGATGCCTGCTTGACAGCAGCCATAGCCACTTGAAGAGCAGCACTGGTCTGGGTACTGCTATTACATTTTCAAGTGGCTTTCATGAAGCTAGCTTAAAAGGAAAAGGCTCTGGTAGGCACCTTGTGCCTTGTCTTAGTCTCCTCAAGATCATTGGTTGCTGTTGACAAAGTCATTCATTAATATCATAAAGAGAAGGAATCATATGATTTTTAATTCCATCTCTGGAGACAGCATTTGTGAGAAGGCTGTGTGGCTTATCCACAGAGTTAAGAGTTGCTGTTTACTTTCTGTAGATAGTACATGGTGCCTTTTAGAAATAAGTCCATTCTCTTATCCATTTTGATATTGCATGGCTGGATCATTTATCAGAATGTCTTGGCTTCCAAGGTTCCTAGACTCATGACCTTTTGTGGTACAGGAATCAGCAGTTCTGAAAGTTCACAGTGCTTTTCACCTAAGGCCCCAATGCCTTCTCATACCTGCCCTAATAATATCCCTCCAGGTACATTGGTTGCTTAACCCAATAGAAGTTTGTTCCCCATAGATGTCAAGGTGAAGGTATGATTCCCAACAGCGGCTTTGATATTGCTTGGGAGTTTGTTAGAATTCACAATCCCAGACCACCACAGACAGGTACATCAGGATCAGCACTTTACCAAGATCCCCTTAGGTGTGTAAGAACATTAATTGAAAATCACCACTCTGGCTTCCCTTTCCCACAGTTCCATCCCTGATGGGCCAGATTCACAAAATGGAAGTAAGGACAAACAAAAGTTGCGATCTGACTCACTGGGACTCATTGGATCATGCTTAGAATGGGATGTTGGCTCCTGAAATCCCACCACACGGGTGCACAGCACATGGCCTACTGGAGCCAACTGACCAGAGCACAGTTCAGTTAGGCTGTTTCTATCCTCCTGTGCCTAGTTCCCTGGGGGACAGACACCAGAGCTACTGATTTCCATTTCTTAGCTAGCTCCCTTGCCAACACTTCCCTGGGCATGCTGGTGGGAAGAGGGGGAACTAATCCATAGCACTAAGTCCTATTATCAAAGGAGAAAATCCAACACTTTTTTTCCCCACATGGCACCCCAAAGAGCTAACATTAAGGGGGTGATTACGGGCCCTTTATTATTTTCATCTTGGTAAAGCCGTTCTGTTCACCCCCACACCTATGCTCAAGGTTAATTCTGTGTTATTTTCTCCCTGCAGGCCTGTGCTGAGTGCCACAGGGAATGGCATTTAGCAACACCAAGCAAGAGAGGCAGAGAGAGCAGCGTTAACTCCACATGGAAATTGGCTGAGTCGGAGGGAAGGAGATGTGTGTTTTTATGATGTTAACTGTGAAGGAGTGAAAAGCAGCCAATGCTCAGGGTGCCAGCGCAGCTCCTTCCCAGGAGCCTGGAACAGCGAGGCCTCCACAGGGTGGCTCCTGGCTGCTTCCCCCTTGATGACATTGTTCTAGAAGGAGTACTGAGAGATGAGAGTCTTGGGAAAGGAGTGAGAGTGGACAGGGTTTCAGCTAAACTCAGAGAATGGGATCTATTGAGACAGGGGGGCTGGGGGCCATGCTCCAGCCCTCTAACTCTTCACCCAGAGTTGGACCATGTTAGCTACTGATGTCGGTACCCATTGACCACTAAAGCCAGAAATAGGACCTGCAAAGACTGGAGAGACAGGCCAATGCATAACCATTATGAGCCATTTTTTCCGCAACCTTTCTTTCTTTTGTGTGTCTGTGTGTGCATATTTGTGTGCATGTTAGTGCACGTGTGTGCGTGTGGAGCCCAGAGATAGATGCTAGTGTCCTACTCAGGTGCTTTCCACATCATCATTATTTTATTATTCATTTCTCTCTGTGTGTACGAATGCATATGTGTGCGTGCACATGCACCACAGCATGTGTGTGAAGGTCAGAGGACAACCTCAGAGTGTGTGTCCTCTCCTTCAACCTTTGAGATAGGGTCTCTCGTGTCATTTGCCACCAGAAAAGGTAGTCTAGCAGACCAGTGAACCTTTGGATTCTCCCGCCTCTGCCTCTCACTGCTGAAGGCATGTTGGGATTAAGGATGCACGTGCTACTTTGTGTCTGGCTTAATGTGGGGCTGGGGAATCCAAACTCTGATCAGCAGATTTGTGCAACAAGTGCTTTTTATCACTGAGCCATCTCCCCAGCACCCACCTTATGTTTTGCGAGAGAAAGAGTCTCTCATTGAACTTAGAATTCACCATTTTGGCTAGGACAGCTAGCCAGCAAGCCCCCAGCATCTTCCTGTGTGCCTCCTCAGTGTTGGGATTATAGGTGTGTTCCACGACACACAGCTTGAAGCCTTTCCATGGATGCTGGGAGGTTCAAACTCAGATCCTCATGCTGTGTGGCATGCACTTTCCGGAATGAGTCATCCCTCCATCCCCTCTTCCTCCTTTAGCAGACTTCTGCTTTACCATCTGATATCCAATCTCCCTTTTTCTCTTCTAACAGACCTTGACTTTCCCCTGGGTGGCAAGACACTAAGTCAGTAAAAGCAGCCCCCAGCTTCCTTTGCAAGTGACATGGCCCACTAGGTATCAGGTGTAATCAGTCAGTTGGTGCCACTTGTAGGGAAGACCCTGGTAGGCTGGCAGCCAGAGGTTGCTCCCCTTGGCATTTCTTCCTCGTTCTGTCCTCTGCCCATCTTCTGGCATCCTTGGGCAGTGGCTGATAGAATCATCTACCGGGACAGCAAAGCAGACACTTAGCAAGACACCAGAACAGAGGATGGCTGGACTTGACTATTAGGAATTTCTGCTTATGAAAGCACTTGCTTGAACCTACTCTGCACACAGGTCGCTCAAGTCTCACTAACATATATCTTCTTTCCTGCCCACATTCAGTTTGGCAAGCTATCCACCTGCTACAACAAGCCAATCTCCAAGGCTTAGTAGCCCAGTCCAGTAGAATCAAGCCATTCACAAAATGCCCAATGCAAAATGAATGAGCTTTCTGTGTCTTCCTGAGACTCTGGGGCCTGTGCTCCTGCCCTGTGCCTCACGGAACCATATCCCAACACATGCTCCTCCTGATGGCTCCAGCTGGGAAAAGTGAACAAGGACACCTGGGTGGCTTGTCAGGGGCCAGACACCCATGGAGCACTTGTTGCTTTCTCCAAGGTTCATTGTCCAGATTTCAGTCTCAGGACCACAAAGGGATCTGGGAAACATAGTCAGGTTATGTGCTTGGGGTAAAAGAAATATGTTTTGGTGAGTATACCATACTTTATCAAACATATTCAAAGAAAGAAGGAAAGAGAAAGAAAAGGAATAAGGAAGGGAGGGAAGAAGGAAGGAGGAATAAAAAAGAAGGAAAAAAGGAAAGATAAATAAGAAAATTAGAGAAAGACTAGTACACGTTCAGTGGCTCCCTGGAAGTGATGAAAGCAGGTGTTCGAGACACAGACCACAGCAGTCTGTGGAAGAACAGACTTTATCAACATCTTCCCCTCCAGGTTGGCCTCAATGTGCACCTGTTGTGTTCAGAGCACTGTGGTCACCATCCATGGGGTGCTGCCTATGGGAGCCTGTGAGGATCCACAGTCCCCACATCCCAGGGGCTGTTCTACTCAGCAGTCACATAGGTCCCCACAGAGTCAGAATGCTATTGCTGTAATGATCCTGTGGCTGGCCTTGGACAGACAGCTTCCCTTTTCAGGGCTTAGATTTCTGGGTTTCCCGATCTATAAAGTAGAAATAATAATAATCTCTCTCTCTCTCTCTCTCTCTCTCTCTCTCTCTCTCTCTCTTTCTCTCTCTCTGATTAGAAGTTACATAAGTACTGGCCTGAGCAGAGGCTTAGTAATTACCAGCTGTTATTTTCACCTACTTGAGCCTTCTCTTTAATTGGCTTTGTGTTGTGGATGGAACAGGCTTTCCAGTTTGGTATGGGGATCATTCTCATTGTCGCTGAAGCCATCAGCTTCTTCTGCTTTCATTTCCTCTACATTTCTGCTTCCTACCTGAACTTATACTGTTCCCTAGACCCTCTAGCCCCATCTACAATTGGATATTTTTGTACAAACTAGTCCCTTTATTTCTAATGTAGGATCTCCACTTTGACACTATGGATTAAGTCAGGTGGCTTATAATTGGGAGAGAATTCTGTGCCTTGTGAGATGTTAGACACTATCCTTACTTCTGATTACTAAAGGCTTGCACTCCCCTGCCCACAGTCACATCAAGCAAAAAAAAAAATATCTGTGCAGTGCCAACTGTGAGCCTTGGGAACAGCATTTCCCCATGGTGAGAGTCACTGTGCTAAAGTCCCTTTTTCCTCCAGTCTCTCTACAGCCTTCAATACTCACCTGCAATGTCAGTCGCCAGGGGACAGCATTCCCTTCTATACCCTCCCATTGCTGGCCAGAAGCAGCTTATGGGAGGAAAGGGTTTATTTCAGGCTTACAGTCTCAAGGGGAAGTCATCGTGGTGGAGAAAGCACGGCATAGCAGGCAGCCGGCTCACATCTTCCCACATCAGCAGTTGTGTGGGAGGAGCAGGAGTGAACTGAACACCCCGTGTGGCTGGACTGAAAAACCTCAAGGTCCACCCCAAGTGACGCACCTCCTCCAGCAAGGTTCCATCTCCCGAAGGTTCCACAGCTCTTTCAATAGCCATCAGATGGAGTCCAAAATTCAAAACATAGAAGCCTATGGGAGACACCTCATTCAAACCACCACACCCTTCTTCTCCAGAAAGAATCAAAAACCACCACCTTGCTTGCCCTTTACCCTGACAGTTTCAGTTGTATTTTTGTGGCATTTCCTTCTATGATAGCTACCTGGACATGAGACTTGCTGCAATCTTGTTCATGTTTATTTTTTTAAACCCCATTTCCAGGTCAGCATCTAACGTAGTTAATTATACATTTTAAAAAGATTAAAAAATAAATGAATGACTGTAGAGTGAATAAATGCCTTCTCTAAAGATGGATCACGGCTTAAGATTAATTTGAACTCTGAAACAACTGTCCGATTGAGACTAAATCTGAAAAACGAGGCTGCTGAGGTCTTTGGTGCGTTTGCAAGCCGTAGAAGGGATGGAGGGAGGTTCATCCACACACTTGGCTTTGAGGAAGCGAAGGAAAGAAGCAGGATGCTTCCATAGCAAGGGTGGGAGGGGTCTTCTAAAGAGTTCTGGGAGGACATCTGGGATCATCCAGATGCTTTGGATTAAAACCAACCCTACAAGTGGATAAAAAGGAACTACTACAAAACAGGTCTCTGATAAGGTCTAATGCAGCCTATCACAGGCATTCAAGGAAAACAGGTCCAGGTGGGCGTCTGACCACACGTTGTCATGGCAACACTTGCCTTCTACTGGCCCTCCTCTATCATCTGGCCTCCAGGCTGTCTTGCCACACTCACTGTGTTCCCACCTCAGGGCCTTTGCATGCCTACTACTGTGACCTCTCATTTCACTTAAATTTTTGTTCAGATATGAGACACTCTGACCACTCTATCTATAATCAACACTTCCCCAGTTAACTTCTGCCTGTTACCAGCTTTACCTTTACTTAGCAGTAAGTGTTGTTCTGATGCAGCCAAGGAGATGGCTTATTCTGTAAAGTGCTCATTACTTGAACATTGAGGACCTGAGTTCAGGTCCCTAACATCCATGTAAAAGCCAGGCATGGCAGGATGTGACTGTATTCTTAGCTCTGGGGAGGTAGAGACAGGAGGATCCCTGAAGTTTGCTGACTAGCTAGTCTAGCCCAAACAGTGAAACACAGAGCTCCAGCTTCACTGGAAGACCCTGCCTCAAAAATCAAATCAAAACAAAACAAAAAAACAAGAACTATATCTGACATTGACCCCTGGCCTTCACATGCATGCACACACCTATGCCATGTGTAGCCCCCACAGACATGTGCACCCACATACATAGGAACTCACATACACACAAGAGAACCACCCATATACGTAATAATGAAGAAATATATATATGTATTTGCCTGCCTATCTGACTTCTAATTCAGCATGAGTTCCATGAGGATGGAGATTTTTGTTCCTGTTTTAGGCACTGTTGTAGCTTGGTGCCAAAAGTAATGCACACAGTTGGTGCTCAACATATTGCTTGCTGAAAGAATAAGTGGGGAGGCTCAGAATGTAGACTGGAGAGAGGAAGAAGAGGTGAGTGGGGATGGACGAGGCTGAAAACTTGGGGATCTTTCCAGTACAGACCCTAAGCTCTCAGGGAGCATGGGGTCCGGCACTAGTGTCTCAAACGATGGCAGGCAGAAGGATTTACATTTGGTTTGCCACTTCTGCTCGGGCAGACGTGTAAGAAAAGATAATTGCAAACATCAAGTGCCATGGAAACACTTATTAATACCAGGGCTGGGGCCCGACGGAGCCTGCGGCATGCTCCAGCTCTGACTAGCAGCCAGCAGTTCTGACGCTCGTCCAAAGCATTTGGTTTCTTGGACCCCAAATCATAATACTCAGTACACAATGATTTAGTGCCTTCTGTCAGACCATCTCAAAGCATGTCACCAGCCGTCACCCTACCCACGTCTTTGGGAGGAGGTGGCACAGAGCAGCGGGTGCTTGGTCAGTTTGCTTCTGACTAATGTTCTCTGGAAACCCAGGGCATTTTTTTTGGTTCTCCAGTGGGTCTTTGGCTTTGTTGTATGTGGGATGCCCATTTCCCTTTCACACAACCATGTTGGGTGCTTCTGTCTGCCTTCATATCATACCTTGCAGCCCACCCAGCCCTGCTTGATGGAGGGGCTGGGATGCAGGGAGCCACGATGCTGAGGCCCTTGTCTACCAGGGGGCCTTCCCTTCCTCAAGCAGGGGCTCAGGTGGGCAAAAGCTAGCCAGCCCAGAGGTTCCATCTGCCCTGTGGGGTGATTCCCACCATCCACCATCCTTCCTCTGTCTCCTGGTAGAATTCCCACAGTGGCACAGCAGGAGAGCTGGCAGGTCGGGGATAGAAGAACAGGTTCTGCCAGTGAGATGCCAGAAATAGGATCCACTCAGGACCGCAGTGACCCACGATGGCCTCTCACAGTTTTCCCTGGGGAAGAAATACACAGGCTCTGGACTCAGAAAGCAGAAACCTCTGGCATCTAGGCCATTTCCCTGGTGGTTGGCTTCTTGTAAGGCTAGTCTAGGGTTCTCTTGCTCTGATGGCTCAACAGTGCAAATCTGTGTCTATTCCTGAACACATTATAAAGACTAAGAATGGGTGTCTTCATCCGTTTTTTGTTATCACAAAATATCAAGCTAAATACTTCATAAAGAAAAGCAGTTTAGAGTTGGAGAGATGATGGCTCAGCAGTTAAGGTGTTGCCTGCAAAGTCTAATGACCTGGGTTCAATACCCCAGTACCCACGTAAAGCAGATGCACAAAGTGGCACATGCATATGAAGTTTGTTTGCAGAGGCTGGAGGCCCTGGTGCACCCATTCTCTCTGTCTCTCTTCTCTCTATCTTTCTGCTTGCAAATAACTGAAAAAAATTAAAAAAGAAGCAAAGCAATTTGGCTCACAGTTTGAGAGAATCAGGAACATAATGCTGCCGTCCACTGACTTCTGGCGAGGGCCTTCGGACAGCATCACATGGCTGTTTGGCACTGTGGTTGGAATTAGTGAAAGAGGAAAGACCATATTAAAAGGTAGGAAGCTTGAGTGATTCGGGACTAGCTCTTCTCTCTCCTAACTAGTGACCATCACAGAAATTAACCTGGGTCTTATAAGAACTCTGTTAATCTTTTCTTAGGATGTTGCCTCCAATGACCTACTTACCTCAAGCTAGGCTCCACCTCTTAAAGGTTCTTCCAAGGAACAAGTCTCCAACATGTGGATTTTTGGGGAGGCAATCAAGCCATATCTATTCCACAGTCATGGGTCCCTCTTTCCTCACTTATCTCCACCCTGAGCTTGGAAGGACCATTTATCCAGTACAGGCAGGGTTGGAGAGCTGTGTGACCACATGGCTCTATAAAATAGTTCTGGAACTATTCCTTGCTTTGCTGGAGATTAGATTTCTTCACCCTTAGGGTCATTAATTATTGCCCATTTCCATGTCCATTGGGCACTCAGTTCAAATGTGAAGAATTGGGTAGAGGGCTAGCAAGAGCCTCGTTAGCCAGGAATAAGTGACAATTGTTTGTGCAAGAAGTCCCTGGGCATGCTAACTGTGGACAGTGCAGGCTGGGAGATGGGCACGCTTGCAATTCCCTTAAACTTTAGAGGCCGGAGGAATGTGGAAAGAGTAAAAGACTAAAGACCCAGCAGAACACTGAGAGATGCTGAGATGCATGGAGGGTTGCAGGGGCTGGGGAGTTATCTGCCTCATCCAGCACACCCTCCTATTCTGGCCTGGCCTGTCTTCTTTGTCCTGGGATGGCCCCTTCAGCCCGAGCACAGGTCCACCTTCCTGCCCTAGCAGCTTTCTACCTGCTCCCAAGCTGTCTCCCACTAGACTTTTGATGACTTCTTAGTTGTTATGAAGAAGTGCTCGTATCAGCAAACAGATGGCGGCTGAGGCATGTAGCATAAAATATATTTATCAAGGCAAACAGCTGTAGCCCATTTCATTCTGCAGATTTCTATTAAAAGTTCTCAGAGCTCCAAGGCGCTCCGAGGCGGCAACCTGAGTGCTGGCAGGGCAGCGTGGCTTTATGTCGGTTCTCTTCCCCTTCCTTTCTTCTTCAGCCAAAGCGAAAGCAGTGTCTTCAGTATTCTTCTGGGCTGGTTTCAATTAAAGCGCCACAATCGAATTGGCAGCCTTGCCACTCCTGCCTCACTGGGCGGTGGACGCCTCTGTCATGAAGTGATGGTGCCACTGCTGGATGCTGGGCAGGGCTTGAGGCAGAGAGAATGCTCTGCTAGGAGACTGTGCAGAGCCTCTACCCCTGTCCCCAGCTATCCTTGCTCTCTCTTGTGTTTCTGCAAGTCCTTTCCCTTCCCTTCCCTCCTCCTTCCCTTCCCTTCCTTCCCCTTGCCTTGCCTTGCCTTGCCTTAAAGACTTCCCTTGCCTTCCTTCCCCATCCCCTCCTTTCCTTTCCTTTTCTTCCTTTCATCTTTCTTTCTTTCTTTCCTTTGCTCTTTCTGTCCTTCCTCCCTCCCTCCCTCTTCCTTCTTTCTCCTCCCTTTCTCTCTTTTTCCTTCCCTCCCTCCTTCTCTTCCAGCTAGAACACTAATGTGATGCCTGTCATTGTGGCTTCAAAGACCCCAGACCTGAGATTTGGGATAGTGTGTGAGATCTATTCCAAGCTCTGCCATTATTTTACTTTGAACTCATGGAAAGCATTTCATTGACCTAGGCTCTTTGTTTCCTCTTGGAGGGGTAGGATTAGTTTAAAAAGCAAATTCCACCATGTTTTGAGATTGGTCAGGTAACACAGGTGTGAAATGGCCAAGTGTAGACTATGCCAAAGTGCTTAGTGTGCTCCTTTCCTAAACACAGGGGTGCTCATTCCAAAAGCAAGAGCCTGCCAAGACTGTAGGGCACATTTGATGTGAGCCCCTCTAGTTTGAGGCCTCAGAGACTAAATATCTGCTCACATTGCATTAGTTCTGATCTCTGCAATCACCATGAAGAAACATGTGTAGCGTCGCTGACCCCCAAGAAGGAAATGGATGCTCCGCAGCCAACTGAAGGGAAGAAGCTACCACTTTTGCATTTTTCCAGAGGAAAAGGATGTTCTCTCATTCTTATCTCCTTCAGAAATCATGTGGTTTGGGTGGGTCAGAAATAGAAGGTCTGGAGGCTGGGGAGTTGGCTCAGTGGCTAAAGGTGTTTTCTTGCAAAGTCTGGCAGCTTGGGTTCAAATCGCTGGCACCCACATGAAGCCAGATGTACAAAGTACTGCATGAATCTGGAGTTGGTTTGCAGTGGTAATAGACCCCATTGTACCCATATTCACATTTACTCTCTCTCTCTCTCTAAAATAAATATAATAGAAACATTAAAAAAATAGCTGGATGTGGTGGAACATTCCTTTCATCCCAGCACTTGGAGGACAGAGGTAGGAGGATCCCTGTGAGCTCAAGACCAGCCTGAGACTCACATAGTGAATTCCAGGTCAGCCTGGGCTACCTAAAAAAAATCAATTAAATAAAAGAAAGAAATAGAGGCTCTGGTGTGAACCTTTTGGGGTTTAAAGCCCAACTCTGCCCCTTTATAAGCAAATTTCTATCATCCTTTGGGTAAGTTAATTTAATTATGTCTTTCATGTGTCTCAGTTTCCCCAACCACAAAATGACAATAAAAATGGCACTGACTTCATAGAGTTGCTGTGAAAATTAAATTGATAGTTATGAATAATTAATCCTGAATCGTGCTTTATATAGAGTAAGTGTTTGAGAAATGCTAATTGTTATTTATTGAGATGACCTCCCAGCTCTGGTGCGATATAACAAGTCAGGACAGTGTACAATGGGTAGTTTTGTGGTGCTAATATTTACACACCTCTGGTAAGTGATGCCAGGCCATCACTTCCACTGAACACATCATCACAGTCCAGATGATAAAACGATAAGTCTCCCTTGGATGATGCATTTGTACATGCATCATCTAGTTGGATTCCTCAGAGAGAACGAGCCATCAGTGCCTTCCTTATTTCACGAAGGTAGAAGTACAAGTTCAAGGAGGTCATGTAATTTCTTCACAGTTACTCAGCTGGCAAGTGTTCAAGCCTAAGATATAGAATTCCCTGGATAGTGGTCTTTCTGCTTGATGGACCACGTGGGAAATAGTTGCTTACAATTATAGTTAATTAATATGCTTTACCCAGGATAATGCGGCTTGTGTTGTAGGGTTTCTTAAACTTACTCAAAGCTTAACTTTCAGGTGCTTGCTTAGAACTCTAATTTAGGAGTTTTACTCCAGACCTACTAAATAGGGTTTCCAAAAGAAAGACACTGTAGTCTGTATATTTACCAAGCGCCCCAGATAGTTCTGCTGCTCATGTGCAGTTGGGAACACCCTGGTCAGATAATTCTGCCTGAAGAACCTACCAGTCAGCTTTGTCCTAAGTTAGTCTTGGAATAGTTGCACTAGGGCACCTGATAAGGTCAGGAGAAGGCTGCATCCAGAGTGGTGGCCAGCTTAAGGGACTGAAAGAACAGTGTCTATGGTGCATTAATTTAAGTCAGCAAATAGGTACTGAGCTTGTATATACAAGCAAGGCACCTTGTTCGGTCTTGCATGGCAGGTCAGGAATGCCATCTGGGAAAATAAAAGTCAGCCAGTGATCAGAGCTGCAGAGTGTTTAATGGTTTCAAACCACTAATGTGCTTGCTTGCCTGTCCTACTTCCAAAGAAAGACACTACACCAGGTAGGGATGCTATCTCTCAATGTCTGCAGATCCTGTTTGGTCCAACACTGCAATTAGCTTAAGCTATTTTTGGTCAATGAGTTCTTTGGGAACAGGCAAAGAATACAGGATAATACAGAGCAAAGCTCAGCCTCAAGAAGCCTTCGGGTCAGGAGGTGAGACAATAGTTGGAGTACATCATTGCAAGATGTAATTGAGAACAATAATAATCCCATAATTATAGCGCTGCAGGCGAAGTTCGGCTCTTTCTACAGTTAATGGCTTATTGACGCTTTGCATGGGAGTCGCCATACTCACTCTGACCTACCTGAGTGCTTCTGGCTTCTGCCCCTTGACTTAGACTTTGTAGCTGGTGAGCTGTCATCCAACCTCTACCTCCACTCACTGATCAAGCTCAAATGAAATCCCATCCAAACAGCAAATCCTACTTCTTTCCTGTCAGATAGGACAGGTCTGCCACCTGGGCATCTAGAAGTTCTTTATTTACTACCACATTCTGTTCCACAGTATTCTGAATTCTTTTCCCATCGCCTATTGGGATCTAAACACATTGAAGCCTAGACCTGTCGATTTCAACCCAGAGCCAATTTGTAGCAGGTAGTAGACAATTACATAGGGTACCAGGAGATCATTGGTGGAGGGTGCAGTTGTGATGAGTTTCCAGCTCTGATCTTAAGCTGGTCTGCTTTCATTGGTTATCCCCAATGGAGATCCAACAGAGACATGGCACCCCTACCTGGCGTAGTGTCTTTCCTTGGAAGTAGGACAGGCAAGCAAGCACATTAGTGGTTTGAAACCACTAAACACTCTGCAGCTCTGATCACTGGCTGACTTTTATTTTCCCAGGTGACATCCCTGACCCATTATGCAAGTGACAAAGGGGACATCATGGTCCTCACTGCAAACTCTGGAAGGTACTTTGGCTAGCCTCTAGTGCAAGTAGATCAGAGATTGACAATCCACTCAACCTCATCTCTTTTATTTGACTTTCATTCCAAGATAACTCCATTTTTAGGTGGCCACTTCCCATGGGAGTCAGAATTGGTGCCTGGCATTGCTGGGCTTATATCACCCCCCCCCCAAGCATCTCAGAGGAAAGAGAGAACCTCTTAGCAATCCTCTTACAAATTCAAGGTCTGACCTTCATTGTGCTTCAGTGGGAAGGTCAGGAGCCCCCACTTTAAACACAGAACAAACAGAGAGTGGGAACAGGTGTAGACTCTAACACAGAAAAAGGAGAATGGGTTGCCGAGCATGCACACACAGCAGATGCCCAAGCCAGAGTTGTTTAACTTTCCCTAGAAAAATACTCCACCACCAAATTATGTTCTTTAACACTGATTTCATTTCTGATGCTAAACATGCATTGTAAAACATGCATTAATCATAAGATGAGCCATTCCCAAAGCTTGTGCAAAGCTCAGGGCAACTTGTCTATGGAATATGCACCTCAAATCACAGCGCATGCAGACTTATCCTAAAGAAGTAACTGAGGTGCGTGTAAGGAGTCAGGGATGTTAATTGTAGTGATATCCACCTAGGTAGAGCAACAGACATAAATACCCAAATAGATCAAGTTCAATACTTTGTAGCACAGACACTGCAAGTGATGCTGCTTCAATGTACTCCATATTGAAAAATGCTCAGGGAATTATGATAAAATGTTAAACAAAAAATGCCAATATGCAAAAGCATTTATATGTTATAATCCAAAATTTGTGTGAATCTTCATAGTTCTGGTAAAGGCTAGAAGGAAATACTCAGAGGTGTTATGAACTCTCCCAGTGGCAAAATTGCCAATGAATTTTTTCTTTCCTTTATATTTTTCTGTTTTGCAAATATTTTCTCCAAGAATGAATGGTATTATTTCATGCTTGACAAAAACATGTTTTGTATTTTTAAATGCATGCTTCTGCATCAGTAGAGTTGAAATGCTTCCCATTGAATTCATGGTGACAAAATGGGACCACCCATTCTCTCTTGGGTGGAGCCCAGCATACACCCCAGGAAGAGCTGGTGGTTCCCTTGCCTAGGCTAGGCAAGAGTCCACCCAGGCTTCCTTTTCTCAAGGGCCAAGACCTGTTACTTCTAAATGGGTGCTTCTTCAAGGCTGTTCACTCTATCTCCAGGGCAGATGGGAACCCTAGCCTTATTTTTGAGTGGAAGGAGGGAAGAAAAGGGGAAGAAAAGGAGAGAGAGAGAGAGAGAGAGAGAGAGAGAGAGAGAGAGAGAGAGAGAGAGAGAGAGAGAGAGAGAGAGAGAAATATCATTCTTCCCAGAGGACTCCAGTAAAGGAGCATATGTACCAACTAAAAAATTCCTTGGCAACAAAAGCTTTTTAATTGAACACAGTCTCTTCAGCCAACTTATGTAAATTCTATCCCAATTCTGGGCATCTATTTTGAGCACTGAGAGAAGCGGTATGAATCTTGCCCTAAAATTGTGCTCAACAGAGGGGTGACGCCATATGGACGCCATGTTATGGGAGCCTTGTCACCTGCTAACCGAGATGAGAAATTACAGGTTATAATCGCCTTCCCGCTGTCTGAGAAGCTCTGGTGGGTGGGAACACTTTGGGCATCTCGGTACAATGTGACAGGCTAACACTCATCTGGGGGCCTGGTGGCTACAGGTGTGTGGGGAGTCACACGGGGTGAGGGAGGAGGAAGCCACAGACTCCTGGATGGGGATGCGCTTACCCCTCCCCCAGAGGAGCTACAGTTCCTTCTGGGCCGCTGACAAGCTGGCCTGTCCTGTTCAGCAGTCACCTGCTGGGAGGCAGTGGGAGACCCTCAGCAGTGAATGAGCTGAGTAATGATCTCTAAGCAAGCTGGGAATGGGGAGAATGATGCGGCCTGTTAGAGGAGAGCATGGGACAAGAGATCAGGGAGCTCTGAGCGCCTGATCCTAGGGTCCTCATCCATGGGGAGCATTGAGCACCACCTCTCCCTCCTTTCCTCCCTCCCTGTCTCCCTCCCTTCTCCCTGCCTCTGTGTCTTGGGCAAACCTGTCTTTTGTCACGTGCCTACTACCTTCTGTCATGGGATCTGCAGGAGAAGGCTGCAAGTCAGATAACAAATTATAGGTCAGAGGGAATACAGGTTGCCTGGCTATACACTGTAGGTCACTGCTAATGAATTTTTAGTTCTAGATAGAAAATATTTTACCATAGATAAAATGATCATTAAATATGATGCAGAAAATATGTGGGCACGTTTCATATTTACTTTCTATGCATCACTCCAATTCACAGGCCAAAGTTATGGGCCAATTTCAGGTGTTCATTCTCTCTTTTTCCTTGGTTCTTAAGCAGGTCTTAAAGCTTTATTGGCTAGTTGAACCAATAGATGGAGTGAGTAGTAGGATGCTGAAGATAGTGCCAGATCCTAGAGAGCAGGACCTTGTCCCGAGGGCCTGGCACAGAACTGGAGGTGAAAGGTTTGGTTGGATGTATGGCTCCACAGTTTCGTCCATCCTGACCACAGTAGCTTAGTGAAATAGAGCACCCAGGGGGAAGTGGGGCTGGCTGTGGGCAGTGATGGGTCCAAGCCTTAAAGAAACAGGCTAGAAATAAAAAAGCTCCTTGTCTAAAGTCTGCTGAGAATAGAAAGACCATTTATTTATTTTTTTTTTACCAACATTCCTTATTTACTCTCTATGAAGTGAGAATGTTTGACACAGAGCAAGTGATTGATTAACTGGCCAATTATAGAATAGCAGGATGTTCACTGGTCTCTTCGTTTTCCTTTACTGAAGCCATTTGGATTTTATGAGGTGTAAGATTTTCTATCTAAAATAATCTGTCTGGTCCATGAAAAGTATTTCTTTCTTTCCCTTTTTTTGCCCCTCCCTACCTTCATTGCACTATAAATATTCATGGAACACTCATGGCTCAACAGGCATCATGATAGTTAGTTGAAATAAAGGAAGTAATGGTTGAGACATGCCTGACCTCAAGGAATCTGCAGGTTAAGAGAACTCTCAAGTCAGTAGTCACGCTAGATTGAGATGCTCTTATGTGGACCAATGCAGCTGTGGTGGGGACACCAAAACAAGACCTCTGTATCACATTACTAACACCTAGAAAGAGTAGGCAAGGTTCTGAGATGGCTTGTAAGGGGTGTGTGTGTGTGTGTGTGTGTGTGTGTGTGTGTGTGTGTGTGTGTGTGTGTGTGTGTGTGTGTGTGTGTGGAGAGAGAGAGAGAAAGAGAGAGAGAGAGAAAGGGAGAGGGAGAGGGAGAGGGAGAGAGAGAATGGAAAAGTACTATCCAAATACATTCTTTATGGCAGGCATCATTTACTAGACATATCATCTGTGCGACTTCAGTTTCAAAGTTGTTTTGAGGGAACCCAAGAAATGTTTATGGAGCACTTATCACAATGCCTGAACTCTAAAAGTTATCAAAGCACCAGTTATTGGTGGTGACCATAGTATGTATTTTGTTTCTTCTTCTTCTTCTTCTTCTTCTTCTTCTTCTTCTTCTTCTTCTTCTTCTTCTTCTTCTTCTTCTTCTTCTTCTT
>PVHP010011831.1:0-44334 GCA_004024765.1 Zapus hudsonius
GCCTGGCAAGAGGGGCCATGAGTAGTAGGGGAGATAGTCTAAGCCTGTGAATAATTAGATCAGCCTGACAACCCCTGGTTCCAACCACTGGTTCCTTCTCTCACTGAGCTGTTGAGCAAAGTGACTCATGAGATTCCAACAAGACAGAATTCTGTCAAAGCTCTTGAGTGCTTTCCCCAGGCCTGAGGCAAAACCCTGTTACTGAAGAAACCACAGACTGCATCGATCAGCATGGAGAAACCCTTCAATGTCTAGAATGGTATCCAGCCCCCAGAAGGCAGTTAGTGTAGTGCTGGAAGGAACTGCACAGGCTGCCAGGGGAAACTGATCAACGACAGCTGGAGTAAACAGAGATGATTGACACGAAACACAATCTGCGGCCATGAGTAGGCTGACCACACCTCCTACTGGGAGGGAACAGTGAACCAAAAAAGGTGCACTTGGTGTAATTGAGGAGCCTCGGCCTGGGGGAGACAATCAACAGCTTTCAAATTTGACCAATTTTCCACTCAGTGAGGGAGACCCCTTGTTTTGAACTAGTGATTCAGGGCGATAGGCACCGGATCTCGTACTTTTGGGCTCCCAAAACAAGATGCACTATGGGAGCGAGTGACAGGGAGACTACTAAAAATAGGATATAGGTAATCCAGAATTGCGTATATTTGTTAACCTACACTAATCTCACTCTCCGATGGAGTTTGTGTTTGTATTTTTCAGGATGCAGCAAGAGAGCTGGGGCCCATCTAACCCTACCAACCGACCGTAGGCCGATAGCTGAGATTCTGGCAAGAGAGGACCCACCAGAGTCATATCGTGGAGGATCCAAATGGAACCCTGCAGAGAATGACGGGATGAACACGGGGCCCACAGCCACAGCCTATTAATCAACACAGGATAAGCCAGTGAGACAGAAACAAATGATTTTGACACAAAAACCTCTAAGCTCACAACCTTAAAGCAGCCTTAATACTCATCCACCACGACTCAGGGAACTATGTGGAAGAGGGGGTGGAAAGATTGTAAGAGCCGTGGTGGAGGAGATTACCCAGAGGCATGGCCAGGAGAACCTGGCTGAATACTAGGCTATCCATGGTCCCCTGTCACAAGGACTGATCCAGACGACCCATGGAGGAGGTTATCCAGTGGAGGGGGGAGGGGAGGGCAGCGGGGAATTGGGGATAACAACTCATTGTTTGCCCACTAAATGTTGTAACTCATTATGGACAATAAATTGGAAAAAAAGAAAAAGAAACCATGAAGGCCAGAAGGGCTTAGAATAATGCATTTCAGGCCCTAATGAAGTATGGCTTTCAACCTAGACTACTGTACCCAGCAAAGCTATCCCTCAAAATAGATGGAGAATTGAAAGTGTTCCATGAAGTAAACCAGCTCTACAACTATTTCAACAGAAAGCCAAAATTACAGAATTTCTACATGACATATCCCACACAGAAGAAACTAGAAATCTCCCTCAGAAGAGTACCAGAGATCAGACAAGACAATCAGAGTCAGTGTGCTAATAATAGCAGCATAGTCAACAACCCCCATTAACCCTTCATCATGTCAGGGCTTAAAGCAAACCTCACAGATATATCACTGAATATAAATGGAATTAACTCCCCTTTAAAAAGACACAGACTTGCAGGGTGCATCAGAAAAATGAACCCTTCCATCTGCTGCCTTCAGGAAACTCACCTTACCTCTAAAGACAACAATCTTCTTAGAGTAAAAGGATGGAAAACAGTCTATCAGGCATGTGGAAGTAAAAAGCAAGCAGGTGTGGCTACATTAATCTCTGACAAAATAGACTTTACACCAAAATCAATTAAAAAGGATAATGATGGTCACTTCTTACTCATCAAAGGAATGATGCAACAGGAAGATATAACCATCATTAACATATATGTACCAAATCTGGGTGCAACACAGTTCATAAAGTAAATCCTACTCAAAAATAAAGCAGAAATATACTCTAATTCCATCATAGTATGTGACTTTAATACACCTCTATCAGCTCTAGACAGATCAAGCAAACAGAAGATCAGCAGGGACATAACAGAGCTCAATAACACCATTGACCAGCTGAAGATAACAGATATTTACAGAACGTTCCACCCCAAAGACACAGAGTATACATTCTTCTCGGCAGCACATGGGACTTTTTCTAAAATTGATCTTATACTAGGCCATAAATCATTCGTAAAAAAAAATTCAGGAAGATTGACGTAGTTCCTTGCATCATATCAGACCAGAATGCATTAAAGATAAAAATTAACAATGGAACAGGATCCAGAAAATGCACAAACTACTGGTGCCTGAACAATTCACTCCTAAAAATTGATTGGGTCATTCATGAGATAAAACAGGAAATTCAGAATTTCCTAGTAGTAAATGATGATGATAATACATCTTATCAGAACTTGTGGGAAGCAATGAAGGCAGTCCTTAGGGGGAAGTTCATTGCACTAAATGCCTTCATATCAAAGACAGAGAGGTCTCAAATCCATCATCTAACCAACCAACTAAGATCATTGGAACAGATAGAAAGAGCTAACCCGAGGAGCTCAAGACGAAAGAAAATAATTAAAATCAGAGCTGAGATTAATGAATCGGAAATCAAGAAAACAATTTTAAAAAACAGATAAATCAAAGAGTTGGTTCTTTGAAGAAGTTAGTAAGATTGACAAACCCCTGGCCAAACTAATGAACGAAGAACTGAGAAAGCCCAAATCAATAAAATCAGAAAGGACAAGGGGGAGATCACAACAGATTCCGAAGACATTGGAAGTATCATCAGGTCATACTTCCAAAACCTCTACTCCACAAAATTAGAGAACCTGGGAGAAATGGATAAGTTTTTGGACACCTACCAACTACCAAAGCTCAACCCAGAGCAGATAAAACATTAAATAAACCTATCACATCCACAGAGATTGAAGTAATTTAAAACCTTCCCAAAAGGAAAAGCCTAGGACCAGATGGTTTCACAGCTGAATTCTACCAAGCCTTCATCATAGAGCTGAAACCCCTCTTGCTGAAGCTTCTTAGAAGCACAGTAAAAGAGGGAAGGTTTCCAGACACCTTCTAAGAAGCTACCATTACCCTAATACCCAAACCAGGAAAGGATACAACAGGAAAAGAGAACTACATACCCATATCTCTGATGAACTTAGATGCAAAAATCCTGAATAAAGTCCTAGCAAACCAGATACAATTCTACATCAAATATATACACCCTGACCAAGTTGGCTTCATCCTAGAGATGCAGAGATGGTACAACATACACAAGTCGATAAATGTAATCCACTGCATTAATCGGCTCATCCACAAAAACCACATGGTTATCTCAATAGATGCAGAGTAGGCCTTTGACAAAATTCAACACCACTTCATGTTCAAGGCTCTGGAAAGAATAGGCTTAGACAGCCTATACCTCAACTTAATAAAGACAATATACAAAACTCCTGAAGCACAAATCATTCTCAATGGGGAATGACTCAAGTAGTTCCCACTCAATTCAGGAACAAGACAGGGGTGTCCATTCTCACCACTGCTCTTTAACATAGTGCTTGAACTTCTAGCCCAAGCGATAAGACAGGAGAAGGGCATAAAAGGCATACAAATCAGAAAGGAAGAAATTAAACTATCCCTCTTTGCAGATGACATGATCCTTTATATATCAGACCCAAAGAATAGTATCAGTAACCCCTTGAAGGTGATTAATGCCTTCAGCAAAGTGGCAGGATGCAAAGTTAACAGACAAAAATCAGTAGCCTTTATATATGCAGAAGATAAGCAGACAGAAAAAGACATCAGAGAGACTGTCCCATTTTCTCTAGCCTCAAAGAAAATCAAATACCATGGAATATTACTAACCAAGGTTGTGAAGGACTTATATAACTAAAATATTGAAACACTCAAGAAAGAAATAGAGGAGGAAACCCTAGGCCTGAGGCAAAACCCTGTTGCTGAAGAAACCACAGAATGCCATCGACCAGCATCCAGAGACCCTTCAACGTCCGGAATGGTATCCAGCCCCCAGAAGGCAGTTAGTGTTGTGCTAGAAGGCACTGCACAGGCTGCCAGGGGAAAATGATCAGCAACAGCTGGAGTAAACATAGACCACTGACATGAAAAACAATCTGCGGTCATGAGTAGGCTGACCACACCCCCTACTTGGAGAGAACAAGCAAACCAAGAAAGGAGCACTTGTGCAACGGAGGAGCCTGGGCCTGGGGGAGACAATCAACAGTTTTCAAATTCGGCCAATTTTCCACTTAGTGAGGGGGATCCCTTGTCTGGAACTTGGGATTCAGGGCAATAATTACCGGATCCTGTACTCTTGGGCTCCTGAGACAAGATGCACTGTGGGAGCGATAGATGGGGAGGCTACTAAAAATAGAATCTAGGTAATCCAGAAATGTGTATATTTGTTAATCTACACTGATCAAACTCTCCGATGGAGATTGTGCTTGTATTTTTCAGGATGCAGCGAGAGACCTGGGGCCCATCTAACCCTACCAACTGACTGTAGTTCGATACCCGAGATTCTGGCAAGAGAGGAGCCACTGCAGTCAAAACATGGAGGATCCATATGGAATCCCGCAGAGAAGGATGGGAGGAACGAGGGACCCACAGCCACAGAAATTCAATCTACACAGGATAAGCCAGTGAGACAGAAACCAACGATGTTCGACACAAAGACCCCTAAACTCACAATCTTAAAGCAGCCTTAATACTCATCCACCACGACTACGGGAACTATGTGGAAGAGGGGGTGGAAAGATTGTAAGAGCCGTGGTGGGGGAGACTATCCAGAGGCATGGCACCCTTCAGTATCAACACACTTGGGCCATGAGCACCGGGCTAAGTACTAAGCTATCCAGGGTCCCCTGCCACAGGGACTGATCCAGATGGCCCACGGAGGAGGATATCCAGCTGATTGGGGATGGGGAGGGGGGCATTGGGGAATTGGGGATAACAACTCATTGTTTGCCCACTGAATAATGTAACTCATTATGGAAAATAAATATATATTTAAGAAAAAAAGAAATAGAGGAGGACATGGGAAGATGGAAAGATATTACATGCTCATGGTTAGGGAGAATCAATATAGTAAAAATCGCAATCCTGCCAAAAATGATTCACAGATTCAATGCCATACCAATAAAAATCCCAGTCTCTTTCTTCACAGACTTAGAAAAAATAATCTCTAAATTTATTTGGAAAGGCAAAAGACCTCGGATAGCCAAAACTATTCTAAGTAAAACAGCCTACTCAGGAGGTATCACCATGCCTGACTTCAAAACATACTACAAATCCATAGTAACTAAAACAGCATGGTACTGGCATAAAACCAGACAGACAGATCAATGGAACAGAATTGAAGACCCAGCCTTAAATGGAAGTAACTTCAGCTTTTTGGTCTTTGACAAGGGGGCCAACAATGTGCACTAGGCCAAAGATAGCATCTTCAACAAATGGTGCTGGACAAATTGGATACACACATGTAAAAAAAATGAAAATGACCCACTCCTCTCACCATGTACAAAAATCAACTCCAAATGTATCAAAGACCTCAATATAAATCCTGTAACCCTGAACACCCTAGAAGAAAAAATAGGAGGAACTCTACATGAAATAGGAGTCGGGAAAAATTTCCTGAGCAAAACTCCAGCAGCCCAGGAAATGCAACAATTACTTAACCAATGGGACCTGATCAGGCTCAAAAGCTTCTGTACAGACAGACAAACCACATAGACCCCCTTCAAATTGGGAAAATTTCACCAGCTACAACTCAGACAGAAGCCTAATTTCCAGAACCTACAGAGAACTCAAAAAAATTAATAACAAAAACCCAAAATGCCCCCTCACATATTGGGGCACCGATCTCAACAGATAATTCACAGAGGAGGAAACACAAATGGCCTTGTCCCATCTAAGAAAGTGCTCAGCATCCTTAAGCATCAGGGAAATGCAAATCAAAACCACAATGAGATACCACCTTAGCCCTCTCAGAATGGCAAGCATAAAGAAAACCAACAACAATCGCTGCTGGCGGGAAAAAGGAACCCTCATTCACTGCTGGTGGGATTGCAAACTTGTTCAACTGCTATGGAAAGCAGTGTGGAGACTCCTAGACAGAATGGACATAGAACATACCAATGGACCCAGCTATCCCTCTGCTAGGCATCTACCTGCAAGATGTCACACCTTGATGCAGAAACTTTTGTACAACTATATTTATAGCAGCTCAATTCATAATAGCCAAGAATTAGAATCAACCCAAATGCCCATGCATGGAGGAATGAACCGCGAAACTGTGGTATATTTACACGATGGAATTCTTCTCAGCTGAAAGGAAAAATGACATATTGAAATTTAGGAAAAAATGGTCTGACTTTTAGCAGATCTTATTAAGTGAACACTCAAAAGATCAGAGAATCGAACACGGCATATTCTCCCTCATATGCAGTCTTTAACCATGCTAACCATAAACTCTACGCAGACTAGTAGAAAGAAGTGAGAGGTTATGAATGAGGGGTAAGGGATGGGAGGTCTTAAGCATGAGGCTAAACCATATTAGGTTCAAAAACATAAAATCCTCACGAGCATACTGTAACCTATTGAGCAAGTAGTGGGCGTCGACTGACAAGACGGGCCATGAGTAGTAGGGAACAGTCTAAGCCTGTGAATAATTGATCAGTCTGACAACCCCTGGTCCCAGTCACCGGTTCCTTCCCTCACTGAGCTGTGGACCAAAGTGACCCCTGAGGTTCTAAAAACAAGACAGAATTCTGTCAAAGCCTTCCCCAGGCCTGAGGCAAAACCCTGTTGCTGAAGAAACCACAGAATGCCGTCGATCAGCATCGAGAGACCCTTCAAGTTCTGGAATGGTAACCAGCCCCCAGAGGCCAGTTAGTACAGTGCTGGAAGGCACTGCACAAGCTGCCAGGGGAAGCTGATCAATGACAGCGGGAGTAAACAGAGATCACTGGCATGAAACACAGTCTGCGGCCATGAATAGGCTGAACATACCTCCTACTGGAAGAGAACAGCAAACCAAGAAATGAGCACTCGTGCAATGGAGAAACCTGGGCCTGGGGGAGACAATCAACAGCTTTTAAATTCGGCCAAATATTCCACTTAGGGAGGGGGAGCCCTTGACTGGAACTGGGGATTCAGGGCAACATGCACTGGATCCTGTACTCTTGGGCTCCCAAGAAAAGATGCATTATGGGAGCGATTGACAGGGAAGCTACTAAAAATAGAATCTAGGTAATCCAGAATTGTGTATATTTGTTAACCTAGACTCCTCTCACTCTCAGATGGAGAATGTGTTTGTATTTTTCAGGATGCAGCGAGAGAGCTGTGACCCATCTAATCCTACCATACGACCGTAGGCAGATAGTTGAGATCCTGGCAAGAGATGAACCACCACAGCCATATCGTGGAGGATCCATATGGAATCCTGCAGAGAATGACAGGACTAAAAAGGGACCCATAGCCACAGCCATTCAATCAACACAGAATAAGCCAGGGTGACAGAAACCAACAATTTTTGACACAAAAACCCCTAAGGTCACAACATTAAAGCAGCCTTAATAATCACCCACCATGACTCAGGGAACTGAGTGGAAGAGGGGGCAGAAAGATTGTGAGAGCCGTGGTGGGGGAGACTATCCAGAGGCATGGCACCCCTCAGTAACAGCACACTTGGGCCAGGAGAACCAGGCTGACTACTAGGCTATCCATGGTCCCCTGCCACAAGGACTGGTCCAGACAGCCCACGGAGGAGGATATCCAGCTGATTGGGGATGAGTAGGGGGGGGCATTGGGGAATTGGGGATAACAACTCATTGTTTGCCCACTAAATAATTTAACTCATTATGGACAATAAATATATTTTAAAAATAAAAATAAAATTAAAATGAATACATTGCCAGTTTAGGAATCTAAATTGCAACAATGCCCTTGAAAGTGAGACTTTGTAAACTCAGAGGAACAATCTCAGGTACAAGGACTTTTCACAAAATGTTTTTGTTTTTTTATGTAGCCCATTTGCCCACTGAAGATCAGGCCCCTGTAAGTTCATTTGCACTGTCTGTGCTTCAGTTTGCCCATTAAAGGGTTTTCATAGGTATTTAAACTAGTCCCTACCTCAGGAGGAGACCCAGGGTGTCATGCCTGGTACACAAGCACTATACTACTGAACTATACCATCCAGGCTTTCACATAATATATTCTAGAGATAAAAACACATTGCTTGAAATTTCAAAGAAACAGTAGAATGACCTAGGTTTGATTAGATATGAGCGATTACACCCTTGTGTAAAACATTTCTCAGTCTGATCAAGGTTTTTGGTCAAAGTGACCTGTTATTTTTTTCTTTTAGATAGTAGCTGAAAATGGGACTGAGAGCTCCATAAAGGCTTAGCTCACTCATGCCAAATTAAAAGACCAGATGTCAGCTACTGCCCTTCAGGTTGTATAGCTCATTTTCGGATGATGTGATACAAACACTATCTTGATCTAGATTTTCTTTTCCTAAGATGCAGCTTTTCTAAACAATAAATTTATACATTATATCTGCCACTCTTTTTACTCTTTTGGTGTCAGTAGGGGTGTAAATATCTATATTCTAAATGTCTACTCAGTGGTGCCTGCTACATACAGTCCATGCTACACATTCAGGATACTTCTGCAGCTAGTTTCCATTGACTCTTTCTCTTGCTTGTCCAATTACAGAAAGCCAAGATGAACTTGACCAGTATATCAACCACCTTCTGCAGAGTACAACCTTGAAATGCTACCTGCCCCCTCTTTGTAAGAAGTCAGAAGACAACCATGTTTTCAGTGCCATCCATTCCACTCAGGACATCCTTTCCGTGAAGGCCAAAGCCAAGGGTTTGGAAACTCCATGTGTGTTATTAAACTCTTCTTTCTGTTAAAATACCCCCTTTTATCAAAATAATATAAGGACATAATTTAAGGTAAAGAATCCTACAAAGACAACAAAATTAGCTCCTGCTAGTCTTCTACTTAAAAAATGATAACTTTCAACTCTCCTAAATGGCATACCTCCATGTTTCTAAAGTAATGTGTATCTTTAAGGCATTAATTTGATTTGGTACCTATTGACATTCTATTATATGGGTCAGGATTTAGCTGTCATAAATCACCATTTTCCCTAACCTGCCAAAGGAATTCTATTAAAGTTAAACAGTATTCATTCTTTATAGTATATATGCAAATATTATTCTCAATTAAGCATTATAGTATACTATGAGTATATTCCCATTTTTACTTTTTGTTTACCTTTTAAAGTTAATATTGTCCTATCTTTTAAAAATACTTTTATTATTTGCAAGCAAACAGAAAAAGAGAGAATGGGCACTCTAGGGGCTGCAAAGAACTCCAGATACATGAGCCACTTTGTGCTTCTGGCTTTACATGGGTACTGAGATCAAACCCAGCTGGCAGGCTTTGTAAGGAAGGGCCTTTGTCCACCAAGGCATCTCTCCATCCCTGCACTTTTTATTTACTTTGTCTTTCTACATTTTCCAGTGGTTTCACAATATAGATTTCTACAATATTAATCATATCAAGAATCCCTTTTTAAAAAAATGTTTTGTCACATTTTTTCTACAAAGACCCCTCCTCCCCTGGCAACCATTAACTGTCATTAGCTCATCAAGGAGGGGAGTGGTCTCTCCAGCCCTTCCCCTATCCATAACAGATGGTGGATTGCCCTTTATGTGCAAGTCCTATAGTAGTGAAATACCTTGGTTCCACTTTTCTTTCTTAGAGTTTACAAAGCCTCCTTCTTTGGGGGCCACTTGTGCTCTATCTAGGTCTCTTATATCCTGGGAATTTCCTGGCTCATCTCGTTAGTTTTAGTCCCTGTTTTTTTTCTGAATCTCTGTATCCCCCTTTCTCAATTTATTCCTCTTTTTTTGTGAAACACATTCTGGAATAGTTTCAGTAGGTTAAAAAATGCTCCAGTGGAAGGAAGGCATGGTAATGACAGCCTTCAACTTGCTTGTTTCTCATCCCTTCTGGCATGCTGCTTCTCTCCATATCTGAGATTACAATTTTATCCTAGGATCTTCCTTCACCATCATCCTGGAAGGCTCTTTGAATTGCTTTCTGGGTTGGTGTGCCTATCTTCTATACCTTGACTCTTCCTCTTTCTTGCCTGTCTTATTTTGGTGGACATCTAGTAGCTTCCTGAGCATGGTGGGTAATGGTGAGACCTTACAAGTCTCAAAATACCTACAAATAGCCTAATTGACAGTTTAGCTGAATATAGAATAAGAATTAATAAGATTTAAAATACCTTTTTTCCATTTTTTAATGGAAGGAATGTTTTTTTTTTACATCTTTCAGTTTACAGGGAAACAGAGCCAGGTATCACATTGTAACATGAGCAGAGAGAAAGTGGGAAAAGCTAGCTGAGCATGGCAAGTGTGGCCGGGCTATAAAAGCCTCACTTCATTGTATTATTGATAACAATGTTTCTGATGAGAAATCTGGACCTATTCTGATTTTGGATCCTATAAGTATAAACTGTTTTGGAGAGTTCTTGGGATTTTCTTTGTTCCCAGGTTCTGAAATTTCAGTGGTATGTATTGACTTGGGTATGTTTTCATCTATTGTGTCGAGTACTCAGTGGGCGTTTTCAATCTGGAGAGTTATGATTTTCAGTCCCAAAGAAATTTTCTGAAAACTTTCTTGACTCCTTTTCTTCCTTATACTTTCCCTGCTCTTGAAGGTAATCTTGTTGGCTTCCTGGAGAATTTTTTATCATTTCTAGTTTTTTTTTTCATATTTAAGTCTGTTCTAAGTACATGTATCTCAACTTTTAAGTTCCAGCTCCCTAATAGTTTTTTACTGTGTTTTAAGTCTTTGTTCCCCAAATTGCATCTGTTCTTATTTCATGTATGTAATATAATTTCTTATTCTAATAATATTAGTGGCAGATTTTTTTGTCTTTGTGTTTATATTTTCTTCTGTGTATATTTCTTGTCACCTTTTCCTCTTAGTATAAGTTCCTATTTTCCACATTAGTGTCCTTCCTCAGTGCTCAGCTGTTCCTGCAGGAGAGCCTCCAAGTATGTGGATGGGCTGTGTGATGTAGGCTGCTGAGATTTCCCAGAAGTACTCTGCAGACTCCTATTGATTCTTATTGGAAGGCTAAGGGTCTGTTTGCCTAGATCTCCACAGTTACTTTGTCTCCTCCCTAAGGTGTGTACTCTGGCCTCCAGATATATTGGTCAGCTTGGGCCTAAACATCTTCCCTCTTTTACCCTCTTCACAGAACCCTGTAGTCACAGTGCTGTATGCACGGGAGGAGAGCATCACAGCACCTCTTATGCCTTTATTTAGTTTTCTCATGGGCCCCCAATCCAGTTGCAAAAGTACCCAGTGCATCAAATGCATATTTACTTCTGAGGTTTCTCTGAAGTAAATCTGATTCTTGGATTTCCTCATTGCAGACTTTGAAGTTTGGTGGCCCATTATCTGCTAAATCACTTACCTTTCAGCCATTATCTTTCCCATTCTGAAACTTTTGCTATTATCTTCTATCTTGTTTTCACCTAGTCTTAAAATTTTGTCTGTTTTGTGTTTTGTTTTGTTTTGTTTGTGACAGAGTCTAACTATGTAGCCCAGGCTGGTCATGAGCTCACTATATTACCCAAGCTGGTCTCAAAATTGTAATCTTCTTGTCAAGGACTGTGATTACAGGAATGAGCTACCACACTTGGCTGTATACTTGCCCTTTAAATATGTGTCAGTTACTTCCCAGTCTAAGATGATATGATGTAGTCTGGGATAGATGATTTACTAAATGACTGAAGATAATGACAGCATCCAGAGGTGGTCAAGAAAGTGACCATTGTATCCAGCAGTGTCAGAATGAAATTGGATAGGAAGGCCAGTCACCTTGATTATGGGACCCTGTAACATTGGACAAACACTCTTAACTTCTTTGGGCTCAGTTTCCTCATCTGAAAAACAAAATAGAGAAGAAGGAGGTCAGGCAACATCTCTTCTAAATCTCTCTACGGTCTTAAAATGCTATGACATTTTCCCTCAGTCCAAGCAGAATAGAAGTGAAATTTACCTCTCAGAGAAAAATTCATCTTCTGTTCATTTCATCTTCTGTTCATTCTGTTGTCACACTCAGTTAGCACATGATGTGACAACATAATTACTTTTCATTGAAGTCAGTTAAGCTAAATAGTCATTTGTCCACTTAGCTTATGTTAAATAAGAGTAGTTGTTGCATTTCCTAAAGTAGCTTTATTATTGTTACTCCTCAGCAGAGCTCTCCATTATTTTTCTTTTCCAGTTGTTCCCATGATTTTGCCAACTAAAATTCTATGTGCCCACCGTAAATCACTGAATCTTGTTGACTCCCCTCAGCCATTCCTACAAAAGGTGAAGTATTTGGAATAGCTGTAGAAGGTTATGGGCAGGGATTGTGATGAAAATGTCTGTGTGTGTGTGTGTGTGTGTGTGTGTGTGTGTGTGTGTGTGTGTGTGTGTGTGTGTGTTTGTGCTGCTTGATAATTCTGGGTTAGTCCCAAGGATGCTCTTAAATGGTCAAACACAAAGAGCATATTTCTTTATACCCACAACTCTTAGGCTTAGATGTTCTGAGTTTTGATGTGAGTCTAGTCACTTAGTTGTCTTGAATCTGATTCACATCATTGTGTGCTCTGTTTTGATACATACCTTTATATTTTGTGTGTAGACTACTGTTATTGTGATTTCTAATAACACAAGCTAGTTGGTTTTCCCTGTTGTTTAACTTTGCATAAATAAAACTTACACTTATCTTGACCTGTTCAGTCTGATCTCTTGAAAATGCTGACCAACATAGTTAATTCACTTATCAAAAATAGTAAAAGACTATAAGTAAAATGGTATGAAAGATTTCTTAAAAGACTGGAACCCAGCAACAGTGTCCAGAGTTCAAAGACCAGGTTGGTGTTTCACATCTTGGTCATCTCCTTTCCTAGTTTTGTTTTGTTTTGTTTTGTTTTTCTTTTGTTTATCCAGGCTCCTGAAGGCAATTGGCAGTGGCCCACAGACAACCATGATGATATGGACTATAAGAAGTTGGTCAAGCAGCTGAAAGACTGTACAAACCTACAGGATCAAGCAGACATTCTGTATATCCTTTATGTAATAAAGTAAGTGTCTTAATCCATTCAGTCTGCTATAACAACATACCATCAACTGGAATTATAAACAACAGAAAGGTATCTCCCACAGTTCTGGAGGCTAGTCCAAGATCAAGGTGTCCTGGGAAGAGCCCACTTTTCCATGCATGGTGCCTTCCTTCATACCGCATCCTCATATGGTGGAAGAGATACATTATCTCTCTGGGACTTATATAAGGGCACTGTATTAGTTACTTTAACATTGCTGTGACCTGACTAGAAGCAACTTAAGGAAGCTTTTATTTCAACTTACTTTTCTGGGTCATACTCCATCATGGCAGGGAAGATGTGGAGGCAGGAGCATAAAACATCTGGTCACATTCAGTCCTGAATGCTGCTACTTAGCCAGCTTTCTCCTTTTTATCCAGCCTAGAGCTCCAGCCCATAGAGCGGTGCTGCCCACAGTTAAGGTGGGTCCTTCCACCTCAAATAACCTAATTTAGAAAAATTGTCCCAGATATTCCCCAAGATTTACTTCCATGGCATTCCTAAATCCTGATAAGTTGACAACCAGAGATCAACCATCACAGGCTTGTACCTTATGACTTTGTCACCTTCCAAAGGCCCCATTTCCTAATACCGTCACTCTGGGGTTAGGATTTTAACATGGGAATCTGAAAGGGACACAAATATTTAGGCCATAACAGTAAGTTTATGGTCTTCACCATGTTGAATTTAGTTCTCCTTTAATCTTTCCCCTAGTCTCCTGCCTTCCAGAAATTCCTAGTCATGATTATGTTCACCTAGGACACCCAGGATTACCATCAATAAGACTTTCACCCCCTTCTCTTCTTACTGATGCTAGCTTCCCAAGAGGACAGCTGGGTGAGGCCAAGATTAGATAGTGATGTGTGGGTGTGAGGCTTTAGTTGTAAAGGGTAGAACATAATGATCTTTTTGTAGGACAGAATCCTTTTGGTGAGGCCAGGGTTAGTAGGAGTACTCCAGCACTTGACAGAATGTGTGGTACTCTATGCTTCTCCCAACCTTGACATTCTGGGCTTTGTCTGTGCATTTTTCTACCTCTTAACAGGGGTCCCTATTGGGATACCAAGCTCTCTGGACAGCATGGAGTCACTGTTCACAGTCTTCTTAGCAAGCTCTATGGGAAAGCTGGCCTGAACCAGGAGTGGAGTTTGATTCGCTATATCTCGGGCCTGCTCAGGAAGAAAGTGGAGGTCCTGGCTGAGGTCAGAGCAAGCATGCCTGTGGGGTTGTCCATTTGTCCTCTCTAGCCCAACTTGTTGCCTTCTTCCAATCTTCCAGTTGTGGAAACCCAAGACAAATGCCTCCTCTCTGTAGTGGAAAGCAGGGACTACCCTAGCACTGCTCTGGGAAGAGAACAGAGAAAAGGAAATTCTCAAATTGATTAGTTTGGTTCCACAAAAAGGTTTAGCAAGAAATCACATGAGGGCCGGAGATATGGCTCATTGGTTAAAGGCTTGTATACAAAGCCTGACAGCCTAGGTTGGATTCCCTAGTACCCACATAAAACCAGATGTACAAAGTGGCACATGCACCTGGAGTTTGCTTGCAGTGGCAGGAGCCCCTGGTGTGCCTATCCATTCTCTCTCTCAAATAATTTTTTAAAAAGAAGAAATCACATAAAACTGCTCTGTGGTCTTATATCCTCTGAAGCATAGCTTTTATCTTCATGCATCCATAGTTACAAGGATCATTAATATTTATAACCTATGGACCTATAAAATTCAGAACCACTTTCTGGGCATTAAACTTGAGTGCTCTAGTAAGGTGTCCATGGTTGTTACATGTGAATAATTAGGAAACTGGTAGGTTAGGAATGTAATGTGGTCAATAATTCTTGCTGTCACTATTTGAGAATTCATCTATGCTTTGTCGAATACCTGGAAGTCCAGGGTGTTTGCTTTAGTGAGTGGGGATTAAATGCCTACTGAAGGCCCTGCAGAACCAGGCCCTGGGTCACACTTGGGAGACACAATGATCACAGAGACTCAGTCCTGCTTGCACTTCTCAGCCTAGAGTCTAGTTATGAATTTTTCAAATAAAGAAAGGGCAGCATGGATTATGACGCTTATAAAGGTAAATTTCTAATGCTTTGGGTACCGACCTCTCCCAGCTGGCTTTGCCTAATCTCTCTCCCTTTCTACTCCCCCTCCCAATGCACAGGCCTGTGCAGACCTGCTGTCCCACCAGAAGCAGCTCACAGTGGGCCTGCCACCTGAGCCCCGGGAGAAAATCATCTCTGCGTAAGTTCTAAGCCGAGGGATCTCCAGCTTTAGGGGGAGATCTGGGGAAACATTAGTCTCTGCACTGTGCAAGGGGAGGAATTTTTTGAAGATACTTGGTCAGATGGGGACTTGTAACACAGAAAAAAAATGTTCCACTGAGGGACATACTGTGAGGCATCCATCATGTGTGTGACCTGTTGCTCCTCTCTTAGGCCTCTACCACCAGAGGAGCTCACAGAACTCATTTACGAGGCCAGTGGGCAGGACATCAGCATTGCTGTCCTCACACAGGTCAGGGGCTGGGGTGGGAGGTGCCAACTGGGCCCTAGCCTTCCTCAGAGCATCAGCAGTCCTCTCAGTTGTCCTGAAGTCCTGTCCCCATGTGTGTCTGTACCAGGAGATTATGGTTTACCTGGCCATGTACGTCCGGGCCCAGCCCAGCCTCTTTGTGGAGATGCTTAGGCTCCGAATTGGACTGATCATCCAAGTGATGGCCACAGAGCTGGCACGGAGCCTGAATTGCTCAGGTGAGAGGCCATGATCCTGCCACTCATTTCACCCAGCCCCAGCCCCGAGGCCCTGCTCCAACACTCCTGAATAGCCTTCCACTCCCCTGGGTGAGGTCAGGCCTCACTAGTTTCTTCACAAGAGGTGGCTGCCATCGGGCCATACAGCACAGTGTCAATTTCTCAGTCAAGATGGACAAAGCAGTGATTACCCTAAGAACCTCTGCTATACCTGACAGCTAAGCTCCTCACATATATCCTCATCGTGAGATGTATTATCCCCATATAATAACGCCTTCACTGGATAATTTGCAAGCTGCAACCCAACATAGGGGATCAGTACAATCTGAAGAACTATATCTAGGAATTAAACACATTCTGTACTGACCTAAGAACAGCATTTGGAGTTCTCAAGGACCAGTGTGCCCTTCAGCCCTGCAGCACTGGTGAGGGAATCCCAAGCAGGGAGAGCTGTTACTGCATCCTTTGTCAGACCTTCCAACCCAGAGCCACCAAGCTCTGCCTTTACCTGACACCAGCCCCACACCTGGGTCGCTTACAAGATACTTGTTTCTAGGAGAAGAAGCTTCTGAGAGTTTGATGAACCTCAGCCCCTTCGATATGAAGAGCCTGCTGCACCATATTCTGAGTGGGAAGGAGTTTGGTGTGGAAAGAAGCGGTGAGTCAGTGCTGAGGGCACCTCACAGGGAACAGCTCCTCAACACACAGATCAGCATCAGGGCTAAAGGTTCCCACACTTTAAAAAATGTGTGATCATGAGCTTCCTGCTTTAGTGGGAGGAACTCAGTCCCTCTTTTTAGAGATAAGGGATATCCTGGAAGGCTTGCATCTTTTCTGCAGATTGCAATAGCATGTGGCCACAGTGAAACACATACCCCTGTGCCCTGAATCTCTCATGGCCATAGGGGAGATGACACTAAGTGTCAGGATGAACAAGCTTTTAAATTACCTGAGTGGCTTGGCCTTTGGTTTTGTAGCCAGATCCCTTTCCATAGAGCAGGGAGAAAGCCCCTCTAACAGCCCCCAGGAGGCTAGTCCACTTGCTTTGTCCAAGTCTTGTTCACAAGAGACAGTCGTGGAAATCTGTTCGCAGTGCTAGGAAATATAATCACTTAAGTCCTGGTATGATTCTTGCTCTCAAATGTTCCCTAATTATAATTGAAGCAATTATCATCTCTCTTCCTCATAAAAAAGCTAAACGATTTGCAGACACAGTCGTGAATTTATTTTATCTAGCTAAAGAAACACTGTGGGCTGTGTATCATTTCTTTTATTTAATAAGGACATTGGGTACTTTGTGTTTTTCCTGTGTGGCAGCCCCAGACAAAGCAGTTCAGGGCAATCAGATACCTATAAGTGGCTTCTCTCTTTTTCTGAGGGAGGAGTGATTGAGATCCCTGTCCAAAACTAATTTCTAGCTATTTCAAGTACATAGTCCTTTGAATGTAAATGTGAAAGATAAATAATGTGTTCTGCTCATCATAATAGTGGATGTGGTTTGATGTAAAGCTACAGATGCTTACAAAACAAAAACTGAGTAATATCATTTGAAAACCATAACTATATCTAATTGGAAGGAGGGATAAAATATGCTACTGTCTTTTTAAAATAGAACATTTCTTCATTGTCCTTTGTGACTTTTCAATTTTTACAAGCTAAGAAGGCTTAAAATTCTGATTAAATCCTGAGGTAACTATTTCCAGCAAAAATCTCCTCCAAAACAGGCCCTGCTGGATCTTTCCAGCCCCCTTTTGGCTTTTGCTTTTCATTTCTTAGGTGCCCCTCCTCCCTCTTGGTCTATAATTGGGTCTTCTTGGTGGCTTCTTTCTTCTCCATTGCCCTGCACTCCTCTGGCTTCAGCAGGGTTCTACAGGACGTGACCTCTGAGTTCTGCCTGTAAAGGGGAGCAGTGAGACAGGAAGCTGATGTGCACAAATGGCTGGAGCAGTATGGCAGGCTGATGGTGGGCTCCAGGGCAGCAGTGGCGCTCTAGTTAGGAGGGCGTCCCATGGTATAGGAAAGATTGTTGGGGCTTTCTTCTGAAGATGGATCCAGGTCTAGGAGGATACCACTTGGGCAGTAACATGATCACGTTTGCCTTTTACATAAACTTTTGTGACCAAAATCCAGAGACCAGGCACATAAGAAGCAGGGCCCTATGAGTCCTAAGCTGATCCTTTATGGTAAAAGTGAAGAAGTGGTAGCCTGGTACAGTGAGAAGAAGCCTTCTCCCCTCTGACCCCAGAGCCATAGTAACACCATGTGCCTGGCTCTCCTAGCACTTCTCTCCTCAGCCATAGGCTCTTTAGCCAACTTAAGCCCTGGGGCCTGTGTCATCTCCCTGACCCTGAAAACCTGAGGTGAAGTGTCCTCCCTGCCCCTGAGTTCTGTCAGCCCTGAGTGCTACTTATTAGCACTTGTACCTGTGCCTACTACACAAGGCCTGGCATTGAGATATTCCATCAGTTGCCCGATGGCCACAAGTGCTAAGTTCTAAGCCCTTCAGGGAATACCCAGTAGTTTTGTCATTTCCCCAGCCCAAAGACAGTTGGCATTCAAGATTGGATATGGAACCTGTCTAAGTCAATGTGGTTCCTATACATTAGTCATGATGATCCCTTCAGATAATTACAAATAGGATTTAGTATGTTATTTATCTCTCCTGAGATCAAGTGTCATTAAATATGGGAAAGACTATTTAATATCATGGAACAAGGACATTCACAAAATACTAAACATTAAAAGAACTGAACATAAGACTGGATGTGATGGCATACACCTTTAATCCTAGCACTTGGGAGGCAGAGGGAAGAGTATAGCTGTGAGTTTGAGGCTAGCTTAGAACTATAGTGAGCTCCAGGTCAGTTTGGGCTAGAATGAGACCTTACCTCAAAACAAACAAGCAAAAAGAACAACATATGTCCACATTATATATCAGTGCATGTCATATGTATGATATAGATTTCATCTATATCATCTTTATATATACATATATGTGATTCTCTTTTACAAGGTAAAAACATACAGCCATAGTAAGGAAAAAACTGGCAGAATAATAACTAAAATGTAGAGATGTTAGCTTTGGCTTGCTTAAATGGTCTGCTTTCCATAAGGAAGATGTGCTTGCATAAGTATAGATAGATAGATAGATAGATAGATAGATAGATAGATAGATAGATAGATAGATAGATAGATAGATAGATATACATATATACATATGTGTGTGTGTTTTCAAAACCTACCTATCCAATCAGCCAAGGCTTTTCTGCACTCTATTCTGTGCATGCCGCTTAAGCAGCACCCACACTTGAGCGTAGTTCTCCCAGTACTGTGTGCTTAGCCTGTACTGCCTTTGGCACCACAAGCTTACTGCTGGTCAGGGAAGGTGAGGCCCCATCTCATCATGTTTACAGTCAAGTAGGGAAGACAAAGTTTAGACCACTGTTTTCTTCTTGGGGTGCATGCAGTGGAGTCCCTAAGAATCACATGTGTGTTTCCTCTAGTGCACTCTCTCCACTCCTCCACACCCAGCCCTGCCATCTCCATCCACGAGGTGAGTCATACTGGATTCACCAAAACTGAGAGGAGTGGCATTACCAGACTGAGGAGAGAGATGAAGCAGGTAAGAACACTTCAGTATGGCAGATCCAAGGGAATGAGCGAGTGAGTACCTCTCCTGCTGGGGCTCATCTTAGAAAGCCATAGAATCCCAGGGCATGAAGTTTTGACCTGCTCTTTGTTGAATATGTTAGATCTCTTCTGCTTTGGGAACTAAACACAGCCCTGTATCCAGATATGTACCCGAGAACCACTTGTGTGCATTCACGCCATCCATGTTTACCCTTAATGTGATGTTACATGTATATTCTGGAATATGCCCTTGTTGGTGTTTGCTTTTGTACCATTTAAAAAGTAGAATTGCAAAAAGAAAGAAAGAAAGAAGAAAGGAAGGAAGGAAAGAAAGAAAAGAACAGAGAAAAAGAAAAAGAAAACATTGGGCCAGGTGTGGTGGTACACTCCTTTAATCCCAGCACTCGGAGGCAGAGGTACGAGGATCGCTGTGAGTTCAAGGCCAGGCTGGGACTACAGAGTGACTTCATGTCAGCCTGTGCTAGAGTGAGACCCCCACCTTGAAACACCCCCTTCAAAAAAAAGAAAGAAAGAAAGAAAACCAACCATTTCTTCATTGAATGTATCCTTCAACTGAAATACTGAGAAAGATCTGGAAACAAAATGGGAATAGTATGGTTCCTATATGCTCCACTTTCCACAGATGTTTCTTTTCTTTGTTGACCTTTATATAATTCACAATAAAAATCATTTTGAGTACTTAACCCTGGCAGAGGAGATGCCATGATCAACAAGGTGGTTTTTCCAGGGTAAGGCTTATCCATTGCACCCCGGATCTGATTACCCCTGCAATTTCCCCAAATGTGGGAAACTTGACTACGTAATTGGTGGTAGTGGGGAACTGCATCCACATCCTCCCTGGTTTTGTTTTGTTTTGTTTCATCTCGAGATAGGGTCTCACTCTAGCCCAATCTGACCTGAAATTCTCAGGTTTATTTTGAATTGATTCCCACAGGACCACATCTCAACATTTTTCAGTCCTAATGTGCCAGGGTGCTGGGCTAGAATGTGACCATGACCTGCAATGAGAAATGCAGGTCAGATTTTGGTCACGACCCACTGGCTCAAGTCTGTGAGGCACTACTAATGGTCACCCTCTGAGGTGGGACCATCACTGCCCTGGGTTATCAGAGGGGAATAGGAGTGCTGAGACAGTCTTAACTTCAAGCATGTTTTAACTTCTTGATGTTTTCACTTTCAGATGACTAGGCGTGCTAGTGCTGATGACCAAGTGAAGCACTTTGCTTTGTTTGTCCTCTGTGTGAGCTACATGTTCTCTTGGCGTGAATGTACAGAGCATTCATGTGGCATGGAGGACAGTGGCTCAAGCAGGCCAGTCCCAGAGACAGAAAGCAGCACCTGAAGTCATGAAAAATGACTTCACCCTACACCAAAAAAAAAAAATCAAACTTGGGTTTTCTAGAATACTTTGTGAAAGCGATGGTCTGTCGGCATTTCTGTTCAAAAATAGGGAGCTTAGGGGAAATGTAGTCAAAGATTGTATCAGTAAAGAATAAGGTAATTCCCTGTCCACAGATCACCTGGGAGGATTTAACCCTTGAAGGAAAAGAAAATCAAACTTACATTTTTCTTTTTTCCTTTGCTTCTTTTTTGAGATAGGGGTCTCTATGCTGCCCAGGCTGGCCCTAAACTCTGGCTCAAGGGATCCTCCTACCTCAGCCTCTTGAGTAGCTAGGACTACAGACGCATACCACTATACCCTGCCACGTCTGCCTTTGGAATCATATTTCTAATGATTTGATGTCTCTGTGACAAAGAGAAAGTAAATGTGTAATGCTCCATAAATGCAGAATGCACATGTTGTCCACAGGTAGAACATACATGTTCTCTCATTCTAATTTATGCTTCCTTCGTAAGAAACTGGCTTTCCAAACATCTTCCCTTGTCAGCCACTCGGTGGCACTGTTCTTCTGGGTACCTGCATTTCAACAGCCTGATCATGAGGAAATGAATATAGATGGCTCCTTCCTTCTCTGTTTAATGCTGTTCTTGCATGTGACAAGTACATGCAGCAATCTCTCTTCCTTGTTTTTCTTTATTGATTTCAACAGTACCAGCTTAGTATTTGGCTACTTATATCAAAGAAATGGTCTCTGATCAAAATTTAACAGGTGCCATGGCATTATAAGTTTCTACTCTTTTTTGCTTTTGCAAGAATACCACATACACTTACCATGCTGGCACAAGTTAATGGTACTGTCTAGATTTTTTGATGAGAAATATTTGTGTGGCCAAAGGTCATCAGCCTGATCATGTGTACATTTAACAAATATCTGTGGGATGCCCCATGGGTCCTGTGTATTAGTGGTGATTCTGAGAATTCTGATATCTTCAGATGTTCACAACGCAACATTAAATAAGCATTTCATCACTGTTTCCTAGCTTGATTAGGTCCACTCTGCAAAGGAATGGGACCTGGTTAACATTCGCTATTAAAGACAGAACTGGGCCCAGTGCTAGGCTGCAGGGGTGCTATGGAACTGTTTCTGCCTGGGCTGCTGCATGGGAACCGTAGCCTTCTCTCCTTCTTGGCACTTTTCTTGGGGCTGGGTGTTTCTCCTCACTGCACATGACTGAGTTGATTCTCTTTGTTTCATAGTTCTCTCCTGTGAGCCCTGCTGCTACTGTGTATGCCAGTATGCATTCCACCAAGTCTCCGGTAAACCTGCGTTAACATCATGTCCCTCTGTCTCCTCCTCTCTTCCTCCTCTGTGTCTGTACTGTCTGAGTCTCTTGTGGCTTCACCCATGATCCACACTCCCTCCCTGATTCTGTGTGTCTGTGTGTGCTTGGGGGCATGGGACCCAGGGCCTTGCACATCCTAGGCAAGCATACCAGTACTGATAAACCCCAGGCTTATCTCAGACTTCTGAAGGTTTGAGCAAGAGTTAAAGGTTTTCAGTTGATGCTGAAGATTGAGTTTGGGGAAATTCTGGAAAGCCTGAGAAGTTCTTGAACTGAGCTTTATTTTCCATCTGAAGCAAAAGTTCCATGCTTGTGCTCCTCAGTGCAGTGTGGTTAAAGAGTGCTCTCATCACCATTTCCCAGGAGTTTCTGAACCTTCAGGGAACTAGTGCCATGCTTTTTGGCATTTGTTTATATTCATTCATTCATTCATTGTGATTCTAAGGATGGAACCCAAGACCTCAAGTGTACCAGGCAGGCACTTCTCCACTAGCCACATCCCCAACCCACATGCCTTTTGATTGAATGTTGAGCTGCAGCAGGGGAGCACTGCCCCCACGGCTAGCCAGTACTTTGCACTCTCCTGCCTGACCTGAGCATGGGCCCACAGCGCAAGTGGAGGCCTAGGAAATGTTCTAACTGCAGAGGCGAGTCTGAATCTGCCTCCCTAAAGCAGAAGGAGAAAATCAGCTGAGTCATTGATGAGTTCTGCTGTAATTACTTTTATTTGTAGCTAATTGTTGCCTTATTTAAATGGCAGTAATGAGCCCAATGGAATAAACCAGCCTAACTGCCTTTACAAAATAAGATCTGACCACGAGAGACCACTCTGAAAGGAAAGGTTTTAATAGGAGGAAAAGCGAGCTGCCGGGCATTTTTCACCAAGGGTGGCGAAAAAGCCGCGAGGCAGGTTTAGATCAGGGCTTTTTAAAGGGAAAAACGGTCAGGTTGGGGTCTTGTTGGTCACATGAGGTTGGGTGCGGGGCTCAGGGGGTCACATGCTCTCAGGATCAGGAGGGGGTCGGAAGGACAGTTTCTCGGGCCAGGTGTGGGCTCTTGTTTAGGGAGTAAGTCTTTATCTTTGATCTTTGTTGATACTGAGGCTGGTTTGGGAAGAGGATCAGGATGTAGACTGAATTCCGACCTTACACTGTTGAAGTCAAAATGAGTACAGAGAGAAGCACCCAACCTCCTGCCCTCCTAGTGTGCTTGATATTTGGATTTTATTTTTAAATTTGAAGTTTGATATTATACATTGAAAAATGATAGTGCCAAATAAAATCCAGATTAAAAATACATATAAGGATGCACCATATCCCTGCCCTGACCTGAGGCCGAGGGGGCAAAATCCATCCAGGACAAGACAGTGGACACTGCCAGGCCTGGTCTCTGGCCTGCTGGAAGCTGCTTTGCATAGCCTCCAGGTGGTGGGCAGATGCACAGAGCTTCCCTTGCAGAGGCCAAGGAGTCCAGTCTCAGGTGAGGAAGTGGGAAGGAGATACTGCCTTCTTTCTTTCTCTAGTGAGCTGGTCTTGGCTGAGAGCCACCATAGCCCAACCATAGGAGGAAACCCAGAGCCAAGAACGTGACAGTAAAAATTAGGATTCAAAAGCATAGAAGAAATACCAAAATATCCAAGAACTCCACCCCTAAACAAGGATTCCTAACCTTGACTTTTTGTCTTTGCCCCCTTATCCTTTCCTTCATATTAGATGTGGCATTTTCTGTGGCACCTTTTCTATAGGGTAATCACTGTCATTTCTTTGTGGCATTGTCAGAATAAAGTGGGCACTTTGGTATTTGATGCCCCAGGCTGTATGCTCCATGAGAGTCTCGTGGACTCTGAGGTTGGCATCTCTGCAAAGTGCCCCTGCAGCATGCTTCCCTTTAACAGGCTTCACATACCAGGCCAGCATCCTCTGGGGAATAGCCCTTAGAGTGACAGCTGTTCCCATGAGCACTCAGCACAAGCAAGGAGTGCTGTCAGGGTCTGCCCACAGACAGCTGAGGCTACCTGTGTCCCCATCATGTAGATGTATAGGGCACAGGCAACCATGGTCCAGTGATGCCACAGCTAATACTGAGCTTGGCACTTTCCCAGCCTGATGGGCAAACCCGTACATGTACCTGCTCTACCCCTGCCCTGTTAGCTGGTGTTCTTCAGGTGCTGTACTAATGCTTAATGGCTGAGAGAAGTGAAGTAACCAAACTATAACATTACACATTAATTAATTAAGCATCAAACAGTAGACAAAATGGAGTTGAGGAATCCTGTGTGTCCTGGCTGAGTGGCATGTGGAAATTCTGACTGGTTTGCTGAGCTGGCCTTAAGGCGGCAAGTTTTTGCTGTGGGTACCTGCCAAGTGGCCCTTAATACTCCTAGATACCATATGATATCTGTCTTGCAGAGGTCCAGCTCCCCATCCTCCCCTACGGGGACATCATCATCGGACTCTGGACATCACATGGGCTGGGGGGAGCAGCAGGGCCAGTGGCTGCGCAGGAGAAGGTTGGATGGGGCCATCAACAGGGTCCCTGTGGGATTCTACCAAAAGGTGTGGGAGATTCTTCAGAAGGTAAGCTAAGTTCTGGGCCACGTTCTACATTGCATACCACCTTCTGCACACATATACTGCTTAGCAAACACTCTCCCTGAGACATAAGCCAGAACCCCACCCCTTCCTTTATGAAGTGCATTGGCACCACTAGGTAGCAGATGACTATAGAACAAGCAAACATGAGTAGCTCAGTTTAGAGCAGGCTTTCTCCACCATCAAGATTGTTATTTGGGGCCAGTTAATTCTTACTGTGAGGGACTGTCCTGTGCACTGTTAGGATAGTTAGCAGTGTCCCTAGCCTCTACCCACTAGATGCTAATCACCTCTCCTCCCCCGGGCATGTCACTACAACTGGCTCCAGACATTGTAAATGTGTCCTACAAGGCAAAAGGCTTCTGATTCAGGGCTGCTGACTGGAACCACAGCAAGAAAGACAAAATGGCAGACAGGGTTATAAGGGACCAATTTTGACATATGTTAGGAACATAGAGAAATACCAGAGAAGACAGGGCTCTGGAATGACAGTTTAGGAGGGTTCTGGGTAAGACCAGCTCCCAGCTTATGGCATAAGGATGGCAGGCAGGATGATGTCCATGTTATTCCGCAACATGATGGCACCTCTGCTGTCTGTTGAGTACTGTGATGGGTCCTGAGGGCACACAGAAATGAGAGCCTAGCCTAAAGGCATTCCCCCAACCCTGTCCCTGCTTCCTTGCCCAGAGGACAGGGATCCCAGAGCCCCTGCCCCTTAGCCAGCTAGCTACACACTACTCTTGTGGCTGTTTCCCATCGCCTAGGGGCTGGTAAAATTCCACAGAGGAAGTCTTTGGAAACAGAATAGATGACCCATCCACAGGCTGCACTGCACTTACCTGTGTGCAAAAAGAGCTTGTTTGAACACCCATTGCCAAGGTGGGGGCAGCTAGGAAGATGGGCCCCTTTGTTCTTTGCACCCTACAATTTGTCTCCTGTCACATTGACCCCAGGGTATTCATGCAGTTCCCCAGGCTCCACCACAGCTTGTTCTGCCTCCCCCAAGGAGGGACAATGTGCTGTAGTTAAAAGCTTTGCAAACCAAGAGTGATTTTATTCCCCCTAAACAGGTTCTTTGTAGCTCATGTCACAGTAGGAGAGCAGAGAAAAATGCATTAATCCAGAATGAGAACATACCCCAGCCCCCTTTGCGAAGCCGCTGCTCCCTTTGCTCTGCCTTCTTTCTGGAACAGGCTCTGCCTTCTTTCTTCTTTCTTCTTTCAGGACCTGCAGAGGCTCCCAACTCCCCAAATCTTCAGGAGCCCTTGTGCTGGGTTAAGGGCTGGGTAGCTGATGCCGCCCAGTAGGTAGAGGTGACCAGTAAGACCAGACCCAACCAGTCCTAGAAAATTCCCACTCTTCTTAGGGCATCACACACTTCTACCCAGACTTCCACTAGTACAATACCAAGATGCTTTTATTATGAAAAAGCATTTTGCCTTGCACCCCCTTGATATTTATATACACGAGTGTGCATGTATATACATGTCCTCCAGTCTTTTGTGATTGGTGCTTATCTCAAAAATAGATGCCTGCAAAGGCACAGGAGCATCATTTCACCAACGGGAGCCATGAAAATCTCCCTTTGTTATGGCACCAAAGGGGACCTGGCAGGCACCAGGGCCCAGTTGCCAAATGAAACATTGAGCCTCTGGGGAGGAGGACAGGGCAGGGGGGCAGGATGTGGCTCCCAAGGGCATTGTTGCTGCACTTATCTGAAAGATGCCTGCTGGCTTCCCTAGGATTGTTCCGTCACAGCCTGTGGGCAGTGAGAACAGTGCTCTAAAAATAACTCTGACAGTCTGGTGTGTTTCAGCCCTTGTGCAGATTTCTAGGGTGGGGGAAGCTGTCTGTGCATGTGCGGGAGTGCATGTGCGGGAGCATGCACTTGTTATGTTCTAGAATCTGACTGAAATGCCTGTTTTCTGCCCCCAGTGCCATGGTCTCTCCATTGATGGTTTTGTCCTCCCGTCCTCAACAACCCGAGAGGTAGGATGAGAACAACCCAAACCCTAGCCCCTCCCCCACAGGTTTACCTCATGACTCTGCCCATTCATGTGCCTCTCAAGCCATTTGTAGGCTTGATCATTTTTTAGCCACATCACCCTCAAACTGTGCAGTTTCTTCCTGATCAGCATTTCTCTTATTCTCTTTTCAGCAGCAGCATTTCTAGACAGTTAGGCACTTTAGATTTGCACAGAGCCCCTGAAAACTCAAGCTCCATCCCCCACACTCTAGACTCACATGCAGCCTCCTTTGGCCCCTTTTCTTTGGCCATTGTCATTTTCCTTGGCCTGTTTTCCCTCCATGCAGTTTGGTGGGGGGAGATGAGACGGGGTCTGTATAAACCACTCTGGCCTGGAACTCACTATATTGCCCAAACTGCCCTTAGACTCACATCAGTCTTCCTACCTCTGCCTCCCAAGTGCTGAGAGTATAGGCACAAGCCACCATATGTAGACCCTCCAAGCATTATTTTAAAAATAATGCACCCACATATTTTTATCATGTTCACCATGTCCAAGGTACCAGGAAATTTTGCTTCTTTGCAGAAGAAATAGGAATAATCTCTGCTCCCTGGAAGTGATAGTCCTGTGAGTTGTCAAAGGGGCCTAGGACGAGGGCAGCTGGCCTCCTGCAGAGGACTGCTGCTGTACAGTTAGAGCAGCGGCGAGAAGGAAGGCAGCTTCTGAGCTGGAGTCATGTTGCTTACAAGGGCTGTGTTTGTCCCATCACCAATGGACACCTATTGGTCCCTTTGCCAGATGACCCCATATGAGATCAAGTTTGCTGTCCACGTGGAGTCAGTGCTAAACCGCGTGTCCCAGCCTGAGTATCGGCAGCTACTGGTGGAAGCCATCATGGTGCTGACACTGCTCTCAGACACAGAGATGGACAGTATTGGGGGCATCATCCATGTCAACCAGATTGTGCAACTGGCCAATCAGCTGTCTCTACAGGACCAGGTGGGTGTGCCCAAGTCATGCACTCACAGTACAGCCAGGGAAGGATAGCCACTTTGGCTGACATTTATGTCTCTTGAGACGAGCTTGCATCCCAAAGGAAAGCATATACTAAAAGAAAATGTCATCACAGATGGTGAAAAATGTCAACCATTTGGCTAGGAAATGGCACAGTGACCACTTGGAAAATCTGACTACCTTTGGGAATAGACAGGCCTGTGTTGGGGTAGGTTTTACTCCAAGTATTACCAGGAACGAGATACATGGCCCTGGGGGGAACTGCTTACCCTGCACATATAATCAAGTTAAGCAAAAAAGCTGTCCTCCCAAAAAATCAGTCCTGAGCCACAAACAAGTCTGTGAGAACATAGTGCTCACAGCTAAGGCAGAATGTCACTGTGTGGTATGTATCATTGTCATTTCCCCCAACATGTTGAATGCCTCCAGTATGCAGACTCCCTTGTTCAGGGGAAGAGCCAACTACACTCATTGCTTTTATTCTACCTTTTCTGGCTGCAGGTCTCACTTGGAGTCTCAGACACCTTGGAGAAAGACCAAGCCACAGGAATTTACCACTTCTTTTATGACAGTGCTCCAAGCGGTGCTTATGGTACAATGACTTACTTGACAAAAGCAATGGCTTCTCATTTGCAGGAATTGCTGCCCAGTTCAGGCTGCCAAATGCAATAGGACCTTCCTCATAAACATGAGCATGCTTTGTTCCTGCCATTTGCCTCCTAGCATCATTGGGAACTTCCTTCTGGGCCCCCACCCCAAGGTTCCCTGTGCTGTCACAAAAGTATGTCCTATCAGAAAGATTCACAGGGGGAGGTGGCAGCAGTACTCAGCTAAGCTGCAGAGAGAGCTGATGAAACTGCTCCCCGTGGAGCACTTGGGAATCATTTTCTAGGTTCATTGCACTGGAATATTTGTCACAGCATCTGGTCTCATGGATATTGTAGCAAAATGAGTGTGAGCTCACTGCCCCCCCCTCCCCTGCATCCACTGTTATCATCCTACTGATGTTTAACCGCCAGGTGGCCAATCTCATCACATGAAGTGGAAAACTGTCAGGGCTCTGAAGTTCTGTGAGATAAGGAAGAGACAAGGCCGGAGAATACCTGGGGAGAATATCTGAAACCTATTGTAAATGTGTAAACTGCTAGGTGATGGTAACTGGCATGTGTAATGTCACATACCTACTCTGTACTGACTATTAAACCCCTTGTCAACTGGGGTGCAGGGCCCAAGACCTTTTTCCTGAGCTTGGAGCCCCCAGGCCCAGGTTTAGAATAAAACTTCACTCTCCTCTTGCCAAAGCAGCTCTGTCTTTTGTTACTGGGTATTTCTACAGCTCTCTGAGAAGGAATTGGAAATTGGTCTCTTTTGAGTGCGGAGTGAACTGAGAAGCCTGCTTAAATTGGCTCTTGCCGAGTTACAGAAATAGGTTCGATGAGCTAGTGACACATCTCGAAGGTGGAAAGATCTTCCAGCAGCAATAGCTAGACAAGCAGACCTTGAGAGGGGAACATTTTAACAGGATACAGTCTATCTGGGGACCAAACTGTTTACCAAACAGAACAAGTCCTGTCTCCCAGTGAAATGTTGGTGTTCTTGTGCCTTGCTTGCTTTCTTTCATTGGCATTGTCCACGGCCATACCACCCTGAGCATGCCCAATCTTCTCATCTGTTCGCATTGCTACCTTCACGTAACTCAACTCTCCGTTGCAAAGATGGACTGAATTGCTCCTAGTTAACTTTGGCTCATGGTCTTCAAGGATTTTGTGCTGGCTGCCTATGAATTAGGGGTTTCTCCTCCTGACTTATCCTTATTTCTCTGGAGAAAGCCTCCCATGATGAGTATGAGTCAGTAAATGCTATGGAAATTAGTGCTGTGTTCCCTCAGAAACAATGCTTCCTCTTAAAAAAGAGAGTCAAACTGAGGAACGGAGCCCTTTTCCCTGACGCGCTCTTGGAAAGGTCTGATATGGATTCTGACTGTAGAGAAGGACAAACAATGATGAGACCTGGCAGGTATTTTGCCTGGTGAATGGAATTGCTTTCTAAGCATTGTCTTCTCCATGGCATGTAGGAGGGAGATAAACATTTGGAAGAACATTTTCTCTAAATAATCAACCCTAAAATACAAAGTCACCTGGTAGCCTAGTAACACGGGCCAAGTGACTGAGATTAGATTTGCACTGACTTCTGGCCTCTGAAATGGTAACAAGGTTCCTGGAAGTTTATGTGGTGGTGGAGAAAAGATGGCACTAGAATTGCTTTGAGATTCCCAGTGCCCCTCCGAGTAGAAATGTAGTACTGAAGGTTATTTAACCAACAGGGCATTGACTGCAGGGTGCCCTCATGGTCCTGACCAGACCTTAGCAGCAGAGTCTCATGAGGCCAAGCCAGAGACTGTGGAGGCAAGAGCGAGGTGCTCCTGAAGCCCTCCTCTGCTCTAGTTTTTGTTTCTAGACCACGCTACTCTTTTCTTACAAGCATAAAATAAGTTTTTATTTATAGTCTTATAGTAAAGGCGGAAGCCTTAACTTGCAAGACAGTTCAGCACTATGCACAACATAATTGGTGTTTTTTTTACTTTTTTATTGACAATTTTCATGGACAATAGCATTCCAAGACAATGTTCCCTGAGCTTTGGTGAGTGTGGCAGAGATGTCTCATTTAGTGCTGAATACTTCACTTTCATTTCTTCTCAGCACTTTGATGAGTTTTGAGTCTCCCCAGTAGTCACTGTCATCTGCAAAAAGATACTTCTCTGACCAAAAGTAATAGCAGCACTCATCTGGGGGCACAAACAAGTATTTAGATGGCAATATGATGGACACAACATATCCATTTAGCCAAACAACAGTAATAGCCACTTCCCCCTAAGGTCTATGATCTTCTAAGCCATAGGTTTTTTACTAGGTTTTCAGCACCAGCCATGAATTCCCTCCACCCATGGAGCCAGTCTCCAATCTAATCAGAGAGAAGTGGGTCACTCCCATAACAGAGGTGCCACTATTACACCAGTCTGGTCAGTTGTGTAGTTTGCAGGGTCTATTGCTGGCTAAGACTATTCATGAGTGTTTTCCCCCAACAGGCTGCACAGCACTTTCCTGCACTATGACAGCTAATCAACAGGGAGGAGGCTTCCAGCTCAGTGCCAACTTGATTTCTCAGTGTCCTGCAACTGACGCATGTGTTGTCTCCAGCAATAGAGTCTTACATTCTAGTTCTGTTGAGGAACCAAGAACATAGGAACTAGTCTACAGTAGTCTTCTTGCTGTGTACAAAGTAGGTCACTTTTCCAAAAGGCCCTGGAATGGGATGACTATGGAGCTCAGTGATTGCCTAGCATGCTTGAGGTGCCAAGTTCTACCCGAGACACTGAAAATAAAATGTCTGTCAATTCTTGTCACAATGGATTTTGTGCATTTCTCCAGAGACTGACGGCTGCAGGCTTGCAGCAACAGCTCAGGGACACAACCACAGCCTTCCAGGTGCTGTGCCTTCCTATTCACTCCCCAACATGAAAGATGAGATCTTGGTTCAAGGAGTCTTAATGGCAGTGGACCTGGAGATGCATGACAAGTGATCAGCCTGTGTTCTGCCATTTATCTGAGGATGCATCAGTCACAGCCTCCAAGGCTCCTAGTAATTATTTTTGAAGGATAATTTTTTATTTAGCTTTTTAACTGACAGCCTTCACACATATAGACAGTATACCATGATCAGAATCCCCTCCCTCTAGGGCTGGAGAGATGGCTCAGCGGTTAAGGCACTTGCCTCCAGTGCCTAAGGCCCTGGGTTCAATTCCCCAGTACCCACATAAGCCAGACCCACAAGGTGGTGACCCTGGTGCGGTTCTCTCTCTCTCTCTCTCTCTCTCTCTCTCTCTCTCTCTCTCTCTCTCTCTCTCTCTGTCTCTGTCCCTCTCTCCCTGTATCTCTCTGCTTGAAAAATGAATAAATAAAATATTTTTTAAAAAAAGAATCCCCTCCCTCTAGTCATTTTTAATGAGTTTTGTTTATTTTTTCTTCTATCGTTAAAGACGGTCTCAATATTAGGGGGAAGAGTCATGTAATTCAGCCAACAGACTCCCTGATGGATTATTTCAAACAGATTAAAAATATAAGGCATGAGCATGATTTGGGGCTGCTTGGGAGAAGTTGGAGAGGAACTAAAGCCCTCCCGAGTAAACCCAGTGCTAATTCAGAACAAGCACATGCCTTTAAGTAACGTGATGATGATATGAGGAGCCACAGATGCTGGCTTGCGCTCACTTCATGACGAAGTCCAAGGTGGGGAGCTGCAGCAGCCCATTCACCGAAGCCTCTGGGCCGCTCTTTAAAATCTCTTTCAAAGGAAGTCCTGAAATAGGCCTGCATTTCCCCAGCATCAGGCTGTCGGCTTCAAAGGAGCGCTAGCTTCCGAGGCTCATCCTTTAGGGAGCAGCTGAGGCATGGCCCAGAAAAAGAGCAGAAGTTTGAGGCCATGGTCTTTGACATTGCCCTTGCTTGGGGGCACTGGTGGAGAGTGTTCCTGGCAGCCCCTGTGGCTAGTTGTTTCCCAACCCCCAGAGCCATGGGAGTGGGCCTTGTTCCTGTCTTCCCCCTCAGAGCCAAAAAGCTGATTTGGGACTAGAATGTTGTCTCAGAGGATATGTCCATGGAGCCAGAAAGTAAATTTCTCTCTCACCCCCTCTCTCTCTCTCTGTTGTGTGCACGTGTGCACGCAGATACATGTGTTTCGTGAGCAGAGGCCAGCACTGGGTGCCCTCCTCCATCTGCCACTTTGATTTCTTTGAGCTGTGGTTCCTCACTGAACCTGGAACTACAGTTTTTATGTTAGACTGACTGACCAAGGACCCCCAGGAATTCCTGTCTCCGCCCCCACCCCACCCAGCAGACACTCCTGGCTTTTTCTGTGGGTGCTGGAGAGTCTAGCTCAGGTGCTCATGTATGCACAGCAAGGACTCGTATTCTCTGAGACGTCTCCCTAGTCCCAACCTTTCTTTTAACATTTTCAGTAGAAAAGCAGCCGCTGGTTCCCCATGCCCCAGCCTTCATCCAGATTCACACCCTGGCTCTGACACTTCTGTGCACCTCTGTGATTGGGGGTGAGTGACTTGACCTCTGTGTGTCTCTGTTTGCCCATCTGTAATAAGGGTAAAAGGGTTACAGGCTGGTACAGGACTAAGTAACCATGAGCCCCTCTGCCTCTAGATGTTTAGGCATCAAGATATGTCCCATGACAACCACAGGCTAGCCAAGGTGCCTAGTGGCTCATAGGATGGAAATCTACTAGCAGGTCAGGCAAGGTCTGCTGGATTTTGAGGGACAATGGTGGAAAGGAGAACTTGTCAGGCCTCAGCTGCCTGGATAGAGAGCATGGAAATGTGGCCTGTGTGAACAAAGAGAGTCCACCCTATCAGAGGCAAGAGAAACACTTTGTCAGTTGATTGATGCCATTTATTTCTGGACAAGATGACAGGAGGCTTGACCTCCCTTCATGTAAATTACAGCAGAATCATTTCTCAGTTCTATTGACTTGAGCATAAGCCTGACAAATAGCTTTTGTCTTCTCTTTTTCCTTGTTGTCAAAGGGTACAAGAGCCTCTTGTCTCTCCCTATGTACCATTATCTTTCAAGGTGACTCTCAAGCTTTTGAAGTCCCTACCATCTGCTCTGTGCAGCTCTATACTTTGTAGGATATGAGAGTATTATGTTCCCAGAATGCCTTCTGTTCTTCTGGATGTGCCCATTGATAGCTGTGCCTGTGAGAAAAAAAAAATGACAGTGGCACTGTCACCTCTTAAAGCCCAGTCCTCCCTGTCTCTGTGGGAAAGCCATGGCCTTGGATTACCAAGAATGTTCTCTGAGGAATGAGAAGACCAGCCACTAAGACTGTTCTCTACTCTAATGTCGTATGTCTGACTGATGGTTTGGAAGAGAGAAAAACTCCATCAGAAAATTATTGGGGTTTTTTGGGGGGGGCATATGTAAAGTTTTGGCAAAAAAAACATACCTTTTTAGGATGACTAGAATAATTAGAACCAATGAACTCTGAAGTCATGTGATTTGTCCCCTTGCCTTACTGCAGTATGTGAACAATTCTGAAAAATGAATGAATACAAAGGCATTTACTGCATGCCTACTATAGCCAGGCATTGTTGGCACACAAAATCATAGGCTAACATGGTACCATATTGGGCTGTGGAGATGGCTCAGCAGTTAAAGCACTTGTTAGCTTGGTGGCATATGAAAATGGTCATGCCTGTTCATTTTACAAACCCTGAGAAGAGGAAGTGTGACAGTTTCAGGCAAGCTCACAGATTCCAGGCCAGACCCCCCTCCCCTAGAGTGGGAGTTGTCTCAAACTAGAGTTCAAACCTAATCCTGAAACTGATTGGTCAGGTATGGACCAACCAGCTGTCTCTGCTCACCTGGGACAGGGAATTCTCACCGAGCAGAGAATTCTGCCCCTTCTCTCACACACATGGTCTAGAAGGACCTCTGACTCTCCAGGGACCTGGAAAGGTCTCCCCAGCCCCCATCACAGTGTAATGGCTGTGTTGAGGGGCTGGCTTTCTTTCCCACATGAACCTTTCCTTCTCATGGTCTCTTCTTTACCTACTTGTTTGGCTGAGCAGAACAAATTCTGTTAAACCCTCTCCCACGTGTTCTCTCCACACTGGTGGCTGGAGCTCTCTGTAACTTCCCATTTTCTTTTAACTAAAGTCTCCCACTATACCTTATCCTCTGGTGGTCTGTAATTTTGATTCTTTAACTTTATAGACAATAATTCAGGTACTTCTTAAGTTCTGAGGAGCATTGGAATTTGCTGGGTATTATCTAAATTCTAATCCCCAGCTCCGCTGCTACAGAAGGACATTAACTAGGCTGTTGATGTGAGCATTCCTCCCGCTGGTCTTTCAAGACATCTGTGTCTCTGCTAAATCTGGGTGGCTTTGGCCCATTTCTCAGTGAGTGGCTGCCACAGTCATCTACCTGCAGCTGATGCCATTAAGGAGCACGGCTGTAAAAAGGGCATGGTTTCAGGTTGACCAAGCCATATCTGCACTGGGCCCAAGGGGGGTTGTGTTTCCACTTCTTCTTTTTCGAAAGATCTGTTTCTAATCTTTCATGGCCTTGGTGTCACCCTTTCCCATATGTCCCAGTTCTTACTTGCAAATAACAGAAACCAGCTCTGTTCCTCAAAGAAGATTGGATAAGTCACATGTCACCAAAACTGAACCTCCCTATTGTTCCCCACTGCTCTGGGCTTATATGCTGGGGACTGCACCACAGATGCCTCCAATGTGGGGTAATGCCAAGTCCATCATCTCTGCTCTTTTGGAAACTGATCCCCAGACACAGGAAGGGGGATCAGGGCCAAATATCCAAAATGAAGTATCCAGCTAGAAGTCAATTCCTTTGTCCAGAAAAGGAGGACCTGTTCCTCCTGCCATGTCTGCCTGGGGAAATTGGCCACAGAGCTGTTTGCCACTGGAAGTCAGTGTGGCACGAGTGAAGGGGACCCAGAAATGGCCACATCTAGGCTCAAGGCAGGGTAGTTTGTAGAAGGGCAGGTGTGGAGTCCCAGTGCTATTGGTGACAGCCCTCACTCTGGCTTGCAGCCCTCAGCTTCCTAGGAGTTGTCATAAACCAACCCAGTGATGCTAATGAGCCACATATTCTTTGTGACCAGCAGCACAGCCCCAGGAGACTTGTCTGGGCTCTGAGTGACAGCCCATCTGAAACAAGATGAAAATGATTGTCCTATCTTTCCTTCTAAGCCTTTAGCCAGCTGGGGAATTTAAAAATAAAGAATTGGAACAGAATGGTATAGGCCGCTCTCCTGACAGTGTGAATAATTTCCTCCAGCTGTCATCAGGGCCAGCTCCCAGAGCGGCATAGCCATCTAGATGAGGCAGCCCTCTCCACTCTCTCTTTCCTCTGGAGAGGCAGGCAAGAGCTCCTTCACTTCTTTCCTCATTAAGCACAAGCTCCGGAGTACGTGTGCTAGCAGATTGAGAGGTTTGGAGAAGGCATTGTACCCGGCCCAGGTCAGGCACCCTTTTTGCAGGGAAATGAAGCAGCCACACCAAGTGGACACTGTGACCCAGAAAGACTAGACTCACTGTTCTTGTGGCATGAGTCTCACCAGGAAGGTTTTGTCTTTTCATCCCTGGTGACTGACTGAAGCCCTACCATGCTTAATGTGTTTATTGGGGATCAGGAGCACACAGACTGGTGCCAGAATGAGCAAGCTGGTGTTCAGAGGTTCTGTGCCTAGTAAAAGAAAGAGACACACATAAGCCAGTCACCAGTTTGAGAAGAATCAAACGAGAGCCCAAAGGGAGTAAGAGTTCACCATGCGCACTGGCCCAATACAGGCTTGCCAGTCCAAAAGACTGCAAGGTGTGGGCCGTGAGGGGCCTCCAAGTGGAGGAAGGAACAGGAACAGAGGCCCTAAGGCAGCCTGGGAAATGCCAGCTCTTGGCGAAGGAGATGCCAAGGCTTCTGGAGTTTAGCTGGGGTGGAAGGCCATAGCACAGCCCATATCCTCTGCCAGGATCACTCAGAGAAAAGGGCAGGGGGGGTCTAGGAGGGGGAGGGGGCTGTTGAATGGGATGATTCAAGAGGGTCTCTGCTGAGGCATGACTTGATCAGATCAGAAAGAAGTGGAGGCCTGGGCCAGGCAATGCCTTGAGAACAGTGTGCTAGTCACAGGACATGAGGCAGGAGGGCACCTAACGTTTAAGGAAGCCCAAGGGCTGGGGGAGTGCACACTTGGGTTTTTTCCAAAGTCACTGGGAGGTTTTGAGCAGGGAATGGCATGAGTATTGTCAACCCTTTCCAGAGAGCTTTGCTTTGGAATGAGCCAGAGGGGAAAGAGGGCTCACTTCACTTTGGGGAGGATTGTGTCTGAGGAGGTGAGTAAGGAAGGAGGCAAGTGCCTGCAGAGATTTCACTTCCATCTGGTCTGAAAAGCCCACAGCATCCAGGAACAGCTCCTGCTTGGCGGCTGCCTGAGGGAAGAATCTGGCAGCCAGAAATGGTGGCATGTGGATGACAGAGTGAGACTGGAGGAAAGTCCTTCCCACACCACTTAGCCACCTTCCTGGCTTGGGCCTAAAGTTCCCTGTGCCCCTTAGACCCTCTCCAAACAAACGTGCCCATACACGTGTGCACACTCACAGTGTGGCTGATCTGTGTCTGTGCCCTGCAGTTGTGGTGGGGTGAAGGAAACAAAGGGACCAGGAACCACCCCGGGAACTCTCAACAAGGTCTGACTTCTGCTCCCAGTCGCCCTTTCAGATGCTTTCCTGTCACAAACCTGATGGATGTCAGATCTCTTATGTCCCCAAGCATCTGCCGGACTTTCCCTTAGAAGGCAGGAATTACAAACATTCTAAAGGCTGCACATTCTGCAAGTTGTTCAAAGGCTGCTTCCTTTAAATAGATGTGCTGGAACCATGTTTAAAATTTGACACATTTCTTTTTTAAAACTGGGGGGGAGCACAAGAAAGAGGAAAATGTAGTGAGTCACCCACTGGGAGAAGGGAGGTGCTCCCTGCAGGAAGGTGGTCATCAGGAACATTCCAGAAAGTTGGCCAGGTGCCTCTAGGGGTAAAAGAGAATAGGAATATGTGCAGAAATAGTGGACAAAAGGACTGGCCCTCAGGAGACTCTGGAATAAGTGGCTTGATCGTGTGGGGTCTTTACCTGGCATCCCTTCAGGGTGTTACCAAGAGAGAAACACTGTCCACTTAAACAAGATCAGAGTTTTACAGACAGATACACTGAGGTGCTAAGAATGCCACACATTCACACACATTAGTGGTGGGTCGAGAAGGAAGCTCGTTTCCTTACTCCAGTTTCACCTAAACATAGGCAAGGAGCATGCATTTACTTCCCCTATTAATTCACCTCAGCAGATAATCTTATCTTGCTTTACATGAGAATTGGGTGGCAGGAGGGAAATAGTGAAGGGAAGGGACTTCTCAATATATGGGATTCAGAAGCTAAACACAGACTTAGGGTTGTAGCTCAGTGGTAGAGCACCTGTCTAGCATGTACAAGGCCCTGGGTTCAGTCCAACTTCCAAAAAGAAAAAAAAAAAAAAGAAAACAGCAAAATTCAGCCCAAGATTTTGTAGTCATATTTGCAAATGAGCCACCCAGAGTGGCACAGTGCCCAGCTCCTCACATTCCCAATATCCTCAGCAAAGCCTTTGCCAGCCTCCAACACACCCTGAGAATGGATCAGCTGTCAGGTCAGAGGGACAGCCCACTAGACCTCTGTCAAAGAGCACGCTTCACATCAAAGGCTCCTAACAAGGGTCTCTGTTGTCATGTAGACACAGCTGACCAGATGGGGAACCTTTGAGGGAGGTGGCCCCCAGTTTCAACTACCTCCTGGGCTCCCTGACCCTGTCTCCAGCAGACAGACCAGAAGTGCAGCCCCTATGCTGCCTAGAAAACCTTTTGGTTAGTCATTGACTCTTGGTGCCTCAGTTTCCTCCTCTGTGAGATGGCATGGTGACTATGTAAACCATCTTCATTTAGTGGTTCCAGAGATCAGCAAGATAACCCATGCAATAACATTGGTGTATCCATAATGATGTGACAGTGCTGGCCCGTGGTGGAAGCTCAGGAGGCAGTGACTACTGTCACTCCCCACCCCAGTGGTGGCACCCACCTGGATCTGCAGGCTCCTTGAGAGGCAGCCTGGGGTGCTGGATGGCCATGGATTGCCTGAGTCGGATTCCTCATTGTGCAAATGGAATTACGTTTCTCAAAACAGAAGCTTTTGGAAAGCCTTAACAGCTAATGGGAAGAAATGGCGAGTGAGAAGTTGGCATCTCAGGATCCCAAGCTGACCTTTCCTGGTGTGGGGCCAACTCAGTCATCTGCTGGGAACACATGGAGTGGCCAAGGTCACCCCCTCTGTTCCAAGGGAGAGCACTATGTAACCAAGGGAGAGCACTCAGGACACATAGGGTGACCTAGACTAGCCTGGCAATCTTGAAGGGTTAGGATCAGGGAGCAGGCAATAAATAGCATTGCTATTTCCAGAACCTTCTTTCCCCACATCGCAGCCTTCAGCACCAGCAATGCTTCAGAGTGCTGACCAACAAAAGACCAGGCCCCACATACCAGTGCCTCTGGCTCCATGGTGACTGAGTTAGTGATAATACCTGTGTCCTGTATGGTTATTGGAAGAGTCAAGTGTGTTAATAATTGAAGAGTGTTTGGATATCATTTGGCACATAGTAAGTGCTAAATAAATGTTTAATTTTTAAAAGATGGTGGTAAGGTGCCTAGGAACTAACAAACATTTGATAAATTCCTCTTAGAAACAGCCCCTTCTCTCCCCTTTGCTCGTGCCAGCCAGCCTTGCGCTGTCTCTGGGGCACTCCAGGCCCTCCCAGGAGTGCTTGTGTTTGACAAGTTGTATGTGAGTCCGGTGAGTGCTCTAACTGGTGGAATTTCCAGTCTCTGAGCTAGGCCATGGAATGAGGCAATAATGGGAGGTGAAGAGACAGGGAAAGGCCCTTAACTCCCGCTTGTCAGCTTTTCTGTCTAAAAGCAGAGCAGGCTGCAGGCAAATCTGCTCCCAGAACTCAGAAAGGCAGGATTATCCAAGTGGCCAATCCATCAATAATCTCTCAGATCCTGGGGCCAGGAGCTGGCTCTGCAATATGAAAGAGATCCGTACCCTTCCCATGTTTCTCCATCTTCAGAGATTTCCATCCTCTTATGATTGCAAGATGGTTGACATCTCTCCAAGCATCACATCGTTAAAAGATAACAAAAAGGAAGAAACGGGCTTCCTCTCACCTGCTTTCTCTCTCTCTCATCTCTTCCCTCCTCCCTCTTTATTCCCATCTCTATCCCATCTCTCATCTCTTTCCCTCCAATCCATACTAGGTAGGAAAATCTTTCCCAGAAGACCCCCGTTAGGAATTCATTCTAATTGTCCATGACTGAGTCACATACCTGTTTAAACTAAGCACTGGCCAAGGCAACAAGGATTAGCAGGACACATGTAGAGCTAGTAGAGTTGGACTGTGGGGCAGGGCAAGGAGCCAGCTTCTAACAAACAAAAACTGGAGTCCTGTTAAGGAGGAAGAAGGGGGCTGACTGAGCAATCCAAAGTCCAACATGAGCAGTTGGCCTCAAACTTCTTGACATTTCTTATGTCTTGTCTAAGCCTGTTTATACCAGTGTGGAGCCGGTTACGGGAAGAGGCAGGCTATGGGACCTGAAAGCCTGGCAGATCTAATGTCCAAAAAAACCTAAAACATTCCAGGTGACACACAGAGAGGAACAGGGCATGAAGGGAGAGAGGGACATAGGAGGGGTTGGAGCAGTGATGGCAATGAAGCATAAGAGTCGGGGTGCAGACCACATGGGATCCTGTGTTCAGGACTCCTGGTGGATACCAAAATTTGTAGCTGCTCAAGTCCCTTCAAAAAATGACACAGGGCTGGAGAGATGGCTCAGTGTTTAAGGCACTTGCCTCCAGTGCTTAAGCCCCCAGTTTCAATTCCTCAGGACCCACATAAGCCAGACCCAGAAGGTTGTGGCGGCTCTGGTGCTCTCTCTCTCTCTCTCTCTCTCTCTCTCTCTCTCTCTCTCTCTCTCTCTCTCTCTCTCGTGCTTTCTCTCTCTCTCTGTATCTCTGTTTGAAAATAAATAAATTTTTAAAAAATGACACAGTACTTGCATATAACCTACACATGTCCCCGTGCATTCTGTAAATCATCTCTAGATTACTTATAATACCTAATACAGTGCAACTGCTATGCAAATCCTTACAATGTCATGTTTAGAAACTGAACAGTAGATGCCCCCTGGCCTCCTTGAAATTTCAGCCCCCAAAATTCTTTGTGTGTATATGTACTCATTGTGTGTGCAAATCATGTGAATCATATGTGTCCAGGGGACAACTTCAGGCATTGCTCCTCAGGTGCCATACATACCTTGAGAGACAGGGTCTCTCACTGGCCCAGAGCTCGCCAAGGAGGTGAGACTGGCTGCCCAACGAGCCTCGGTGATCCTCCTGTCTCCACCTCCTCAGCAGTGGATCACACGTCCATGGGACTACACCTCGATTTTTTACATGAGTTCTGAGGATGGGACTCAGGTCTTCATGCTTGTAAGGCAAACACTTTATCCACGGAGAGAGCTATCCAGCCCTGAAACACCTTGCTTTATGAATACCCACCTTTGGGTATTTCACTGTAGCAAAAGAAAACAAATACAACCAGAAAAATACGTCAGTGTGCAGTGTTGGTACTCAACATTCCAGAAACCAGAGAATGGGTGCACCAGCCAAGAAAGGGGACCCAGCCAGGCCATCAAAAGATCCCCTCCAAGGAGCTCTGTGTGTGTGCGTGTGTGTGTGATGGGAATGGGGAGTGCACATGCCTCAGAGCACAGATGGAGGATAACCTCGGGCCATTGTTCCTCACATTTCACAGGGCCTCTCGTCAATGACAGACCAGCTGGATCACAAGCTTTGATATCCCCCTGGCTTCTTGTCCCAGTGCAATAATCCTGTTAGGATTGCAGATGGGGCGCCACTGTGCCTTCATCTTCACGTGGGTGCTGCAGAATCCGAACACTGATCATCAGGCTTGCACAGCAAGTGCTTTTAACCACGGAGCCCTCTTCCCAGCACTCTCTGATCTTGGCTCTTGGCCTGGGGCATGGTTGCAGTTATGCTCATTTTATATGTCAAAATTGAGTTCCAAGCCGGGCGTGGTGGCGCACGCCTTTAATCCCAGCACTTGGGAGGCAGAGGTAGGAGGATCTCCATGAGTTCGAGGCCACCCTGAGACTACATAGTGAATTCCAGGTCAGCCTGAGCTAGAGTGAGACCCTACCTCGAAAAAAAAAAAAAGAAAACAACAACAAAAAAAAGAAAAGAAAAGAAAATTGAGTTCCAAATGCTCAAGTCATTTATCCATGGTCTCACAGTTCCTTGGTGGCAGAAGTGGCATCTGAAGCCATGCTGCATGCCCATGTATGGTTGACAGGGTTGGAATACAAAAAATATGTAATAACCAATTAAATTTGGATATCAGGTAAATAATGAATGCCCTTTTGGTACAAGCATGTCTGTCATAATATTTGGGACATGCTTATGCCAAAAAATGATTCGTCATTTATGGGCAATGCAAAATTAATTCAGCATTCTGTATTTTTCTGCAGTATCAGGCCATAGTTCAGTTACTCAGGCAAACAGCTGGATAATAGAAATTACACACAATTCCAGATACTAGGGGAAAGGCCTTTCTAAAATCCAAAATGTACACTGGTGCTTTCAGGCGTTTCAGAGCGAGGGAGCATTGTTTTGTCCCATCACAAGGGCATCATTGTGGCCACATCTCTAAATTTGTAACTGATCCCCTTCTAGTGCAGGACCCTAGGGTGTGACCACAGCAATGGCAAAGCACATGGGGTGTTGCCTCATTTTCTGTCCAGTATTATCAGGTCCATGTGTGAAGTGCCACCCCCAGAACTCAGCCGGAAGCTTTGAGGTTCCCTCCACCCTCGCTTGAGGGAGCTTTAACTAAACCCTGTTTCTTTCTCTCAATTGATTGCTCCAAACACCCACGCTGGGTGCCTGCAGATCTTAACTCTGCACCGAGTGGAAGCCCCAGTAACATGAACACCCTGCAAACAGAAGCTTCTCTAGCACCTATAGGAAGACCACCCTCCAGCAGAGACCCCATGGTCACCGTCCACTGTGGATGTGACCACTTCTGATGTCCCCCCCTCTTGACACACACAGAAACATTGCAACTGGCGCCACTGGGGACAGGTTCTGGAGGACTCGGGCTTACCAAGGCAGCAACAGATCTAGGCTATAATTAAACCAGACTGTGAACATATTGTTCACGGAAACCTTAGCAGAACATGAGTCATGTTGGCAAAGTGAATCACACGGCCCGAGTTTCCCTTTATATTTGCTGTATTTGAGGTCTTCATACTTTATACCTCAGCTCAGGATTTCTGTCCTCCATTTATTTTCTTTGGGTGGCAAAGCTTGAAGGATGGACATTTTAGGGGTCCAACTAGGCAGCTGGGAAGGAAGGGATTGAGAATGGCAGACACAAAGGTGGATTATTTCACCAGTGGTAGGCGTTCCTCTCCTGGTGTGGGCAACCCCCTGGGCTGCCAGGAGCAGAGACTATAGAAGTGCGGGGGAAATTGGGCCATTTTGACTATTCTAGGATATGAGAGTCTTCTTAAAAGCCAAACCCTGACACAAGGGCGAAGGGCGAAATTCTGAGCTAAGATGAAGTCTCACGACTAATTCCAGAACAGCATAGGCCAGTGACCACATGCATCCTCCGGTGCCTGATCCCAGGCTCCACACCCTGCCTAACCTCTCTGGAACAGGAGAGATGCCGGTCATCCATCCTTACCAGGGCGGCTGTGAAGGTTACTGAACAGATGTGTGGAGTGCTGAGAACAGCGCTGGGCATGCTGGTGTGCACCTGTGGCTGCACCAATGTCCTGTTACCTTGATTGTGGCCACGCACACACAGCAGAGCTCCCATGTGCATCCCCAGGGACCCCACCACACTGACATTCTGAGAAAGGGAGCAGGGAAATCTCCCTAGAGGAGATTTGCAGAGGTCTCTAGTGAGGTAAGGTGACAGAGCCATCTGCCACACTGGGCTATATAAGCAGGATCCCCACAGCTGTGACACAGGGCACAACAGGTTCCAACCTTGGGCATCTCCACATCAATCTCAGATGATCATCAGGGGTAGGGGGGTGCTCCTATTGCAGACCCCCTGGGAGCTATTTAATTATCTACTCACACCCAGCATGTAAATGATGACCACAAAGAAACACAATGCTTCTCCCAAGAGAAATCATTTGACCATCCCATAGTCCCTATGCTTTGAAAGACTTTACAGACCAAGCTTAAAGTGATAAGAAAATTAATTTGTTCTCCTGCAATTTATTAATTGGAGATGAACATAATAGCCTAATGAAGTTTCCATTTAGTATAGCATAAATGGTGTTCCCAAGCTAGGGAGCTGGGATTTTTGCCAAGAGCAAGGAAATGTGACATTTTTATTGGCCCAAGATACCTTATTTGGAGCTCCAAGAATTTTCTCAGGAAGGCTTTATGACAATACCTGGCAGGTTCCAGTTAAAATGACTGCCCTCCTAGGAATCCAAGGACTCCAAGAATGGAGCCTTGGTGAACGGAGGTCTTCTATTCTCTGATCCCATCATAGGATATGGTTGCATAACGTCCAAAGACACAGTAGTTCTGAAGAGGAAGGGGACTAGAAACAAAGCCTAGAAACTAGATGCCATGGTTTGATCCAGGTGTCCCCCACAAACAAATGAATGTGTTCTGGGTAACCGATCCTCAGCTGATGGCAATTCGGGAATTAGAACCTCACTAGAGCTGTGTTTTTGGGGCAGGCTT
>PVHP010011832.1:0-42933 GCA_004024765.1 Zapus hudsonius
CTTGCCTGAAAAGCTTAAATTGCAAGCTTGAGCCCCCAGTTCCCACATAAAGCCAGATGTGCAAAGTGACACATGTTGAGACCATATCCTTCCTGGTCACCCTGTCTTGCCTTCCCTACTTTAATCAAAACTCATTGCTCAGTCAATGGGGCACTCGTGAGCCTCAGAGCAGCCTCCCTACTCATCTGTGAGTCTAGAGGAGAGGGAATAAAAGCATGTGTCAGGGAGATGATGTACTGCTTTGACAGCAAGTCTAAGTTTTAGTGATGGTTCTGGATGGACTGTGACTCAGAATTCCTCCTGGATAGTAGAGTACAATAGAGAGCCACAGTTCTCCTTGCACAGTGAATCCTGGCCCTCTGTAACCAAAGGAATTCAGTAGAAATGACTGGAGAGCCCCCAAATTGAGTTTAAGAGAACTTGTGGCTCTGATCTCTTTGACAGTAAGTGACTCTTGAGGCTATTTCTCTAGACTCCAGGTATCAGCATTAAAAACAAAATTATCCTGCAGGGCTGGAGAGATGGCTCAGTAGTTAAGGAGCTTGCCTGAAAAGCTTAACCACCCAAGTTTGATCCCCCAGTTCCCACATAAAGCCAGGTGTGCAAAGTGACACATGTATCTGGAGTTAGTTTGCAGTGGTTAGAGGCCCTGGTGTGCCAATTCTGTCTGTTTGTCTGTCTTTATCAGCTTGCAAATCAATCAATAATTTTTTAAAGATGTTTTTTAAAAATGCCTTTAATCCTAGCACTCGGAAGGCAGAGTTAGGATTGCAGTGAGTTCGAGGCCACCCTGAGACGACATGGTGAACTCCAGGTCAACCTGGGCTAGAGCAAGATCCTACCTTGAAAAACCAAACCAAAATAAAATAAACTAAAATAAGCCCTGCCACATAGGTTCCACAGGAGCATGTTAGCCAACAGTGACACTAAGCTCCCATGACAAGTTGCCAGACCATCAGAGAGTGAAGGCTCAGTCAACCAGGTTTGCCAAGCATGAAAGGTCATTACTGCTGTGAGTCACTGTCATCTGTGAACAAACACAGCTATAGAAAAGTGAAACAGAAACACCCATGTGTCCTATTTCTGCAATAAGATCCTCTGAGTGCTGTATGATGTTACCTGCTGCACTCTCGATTAAGGCAGTGAGCTCCAGTGGGCAGGGCTCTGCCTCTCTCAGCCTTACTAGTACTTTACCTTACAGTCTGCCTATACAGTCTGGCATGTACTAGGTACTTGTCTGTGAGATGGTTTTATATGTGAATTTATTGTATTTGAGTCAAAATACACTCTGAGGGAAACAGAAGTTTTGAACTTATCAGGTAAATAAGGAAAATTAAATCCATGGAGACTTCAGTGATAATATGTGAGATGAAGGCGTGAGAGAGAGCATACACTGTCCCTGAATGAAGGGTTGTGCAGACAGCACCCAGTCAGAGGCAGGAATAGATTGTTACAAGAAACCACTGTCACTGGTATCCTTCCTCATCTTTAGTCAGTTTGTGAGTAACCTGCTTACAGGTGATAGACTCAATATATAATTTAAATTAAATGAATGGGTTTACACTTCTTCTAACAGTATGAGTTATTTAAAATGTGGTAGTCCACACCTTTATTTCTGGCACTTGGGAGGCTGAGGTAGGTAGTTTGGTATGAGTTTAAGGCCAGCCTGGGCTACACAGCAAGTTCCAGATCAGCCTGGGTTAGAGAGTCTTCCTCAAAAAAAAAAAAAACCTGTTATGACTATAAACTCACTAGAAGCTCCATATTTTATTTCTAACAGAAGTAAATACATTTTCCTAAAACAGCAATACCAGACGAGTAAATTTTTAGCTGCAGAGAAGAGCGTGGACCTGTGTATTTACAGTAACCACTGGGAGCCTGGTTATGGCATTGCTCCCTGGGTTTGTCCCAGTGACTGAGCAAACAGCCTTTTAATATCTATTTACTGTGGCCTCAGAAACGGGATAAATAAAACCATTGAAATCTTATGATTTAGAAAGTTTGGGTCTCTTCAAGAAAATGAGTTATGTATGGGAGTTAAAACTAGGGTGATGTCGGGAAACAAGACAGAACATAAAATCTCTTTTGGCTGTAGCTCAGTAACAGAGTAGGACAAACTCGGAAAGTAGTAAGTTGGTGTAAGAATAAGCTGGCTATTTTTAACTTCAAAACTGCTGAGTAAACCCATCAATTAGACCTTTACAAGGTATCATACAGTGGATTCAAGTGTATAGAGGAAGAACGAAGAGGATGGGGAGACGTATTTGGGAGGTATAAGCAACCTAGTTCTATTTTCAGGCAAGCATGGGAAGAAGGTACATAAACTCACACACAGCTTGCTGTTGGTTAGAAGGGTTTCTTCTAACTCTTGATTTGAAATGACCAATGCATTTATTTTGGCATAGATTTCAGATTATTGTTTTTGGACAACACAGTGTCTGTACTGTGTCAGACAGTACCATCTTCCAACAGACTTCCTTTTAAATATTTAGTCCAGTGCTAAACTATGTAAGGTCTGAAATGAGGACAAGAATTACAATTATATGTTTCTCTCTGTGACACAGGCATTGCTGTCCCTTTTCAAATAATGATAGGCCTGAAATGCAACCTGTAGGGCTGGCTTACCTTTGAGACAGAAGCCTGCGCCTGCCAGATTTCCTGCCTGTGCCCTGCAGAGGCTATGTGTCTGCCTTCTGAGAGTGATCAACAGAGGTGCTGTGACTCACACAGCCAAGCAGTTAAAAGCCCATTTGAGTGACTTTGAGGCAGGGGTATTGAAAGCATAGCTCTTTGAGCCACAGCTTGGAAGAAAGTCGTCCTTAAGAGCTGCTGGGTCCACGGCATACTGTGTGAGAACCGCTGGAGTTTCACCTGCCTGAAGTTTTCTTATAGTGAATGTTCACTGCCAGGTGCCCATCAATGAGCTGGAAATTACAAATATGAATTAGAAGCCTTCCTACCCAGGGAGAAGCAGACAGCAAACTTCTCAGCAGTTGTTGACATCTGCATTTATAACTTCCACTAAGTAGCATTTGTAAATCTGGGGATGATGGGAAATACCTCTATGAACTTATTCTCATTGTAGAGGATAAGGCATAACCATTCCCTTCTCTCTACCCTCTCCCTGTCTCATCCCATTATCTCTGCACTTTATATCAGACTCCACTAGAGAGGCTCTGGCCCACTGATTGCGGCTTCTTGATTCCACAATGTGCCGATAGGGTCAGGGATGCTTTCTCACCCTTTGAAGGCTTTGTTTAGGTCTGGAAGTGTGGTCAGGTCTGGGTTCAGCACACTAGACAGAGCTAAGATGTACACAACTTATAAGTGGTGCAGAAATAGAATAGTTACTCATTTTATATTTTATTGATGCAAGTGTCCAATTATTGGTCACATGTGTAGAATGTGTGTGTGTGTGGTGTGGTGTGTGTGTGTGTGTGTGTGTGTGTGGTGATGCATGTATACATGCAGGTGCTGGGGTCAGGAGAGAACATATGTAGAATATGTGTGTATATGTGTGGTGTGTATATGTGTGGTGTATGTGTGTGGTGTGTGTGTGTGTGGTGATGCATGTATATATGCAGGTGCTGGGGTCAGGAGAGAACATTGGGTATCCTTCTTGCTCTATTGCTCACTCATATATTACCTGAAGATAGAATCTCCATCTGAAAGTGGAGCTGTGGTTTTCACAGGCACCAATGATTCTTCCAGTCTCTGCTTCCCTAAGCTTTGGGGTTATAAGCACTCATTGCCACACCTGGCTTTTTACATGGGTCCTTGGGAGTCAAAGTCGGATCATGTTGCGCCCTCATATTTATGGCGAGCATGCTTAACCATAGCTTTCTCCCAGCCCACAGATTACCTTTGGTGGAGGATGAGCAGTTGCACCCTATTGCTGACAGCTTTCAGTCAGGTGAAATCTTGTTCTCTTGCTCTGAGCTATTGAGCCACAACTTTGCTTTACCTGTTTTTATTGAGTCCATTATAGAAAGTTGCTAAATTCCATTTCACTTTGTGGGCTTTAAATTTTAGTTTTAGGCTTTGCAAGCTTTGTGAAGCTGATACTTGCACTCGGTAGAATTTTGTCAGGATCTTCCTGGCCCACAGAGCCCAAAGGAGAATGAGAATTTAATCACTGCATCTTTGTAATTTACAAAACTGCTCAGAAAGACCCACCAAAATGGAATGGCTCATTCCATTCTGTAAAGTATTTTAATCAGAGTGCTCATCATGGCTATAATGTTTAAAATACTATTTCCAACAAGCTATACTTATTTGAGGCTTCAAAATTATATGAAAGATCTTGAAGTTTTAGAGAATTACACTAGTTTTAATTTTATGAGGGTTTCTCTGAGTTCATGAAAGTTCTGCAACTTGGCTTCCTATTAGATTATTCTGGGTGCATTTTTTAGAGAGTCTTATGTAGTACAAGCTAGCATATAATTCACTACGTAACTGAGGATGACAGTGAATGTCCCCGATCCTCCTGCTTCACCTCCTGAGTGTTGATTACAGTGGATTACAGAGACCCCATGCCATGTTCAAATTTATGTGATTCTGAGATTGAAACCAAGGCCTCATGAACACTACCAACTGAGTTAAATCCCCTAGCTCACCTGAGAGCTTTTTAAAGTAGTTACTGCTGTGACCACACATTTTATGTTTATGGGTCCAATCCAGGCTATTGGCGATTTTCAACACCCTTCAGTTGCATCTGATACCCAGCAAAGTTAGGAGACTCTCATGTGACTCAGCCCATGAGGGACGTGGTTAGAGTGATCCCACAGTTTTGACTTCCTGAGTTCCAATGACTCACAGTCAGCTGTGGTCCCAAAGTATGAAATAGAGAATTCTAGAAATAAACAATTATAGGTTTAAAAATATACACCATGCTGAAAGGCATGATCAAAATATCTGGTGGTACTTGGACCCACCTTGAAAGGGAGTCACCCTTCAGCAAATCCACCCTGCACACAGCACCCCTGTTAGCTACTCAGCAATGCCTTGGTGATCAGGTTGACTGGCCTGGCTCTGCAGTGCTGGGGATAAAGTCATCCTTGCTATATGTAATCATGGTCTCAAATTGCAAAAGTGGTGACAGTACGCAGATATGCCATGCCCTTCCTTTAAGGGTACAAATAACAGTTACCAAATTAAGGGGGAAAATATGCTAAGGTTGCTACAATATAGGACAGGAATAAAGCTACCCGTGAAGCCATGAAGGAAGGAAGAGAATTTCTTTTTATTCTGTTGCTACACCTCGGACTGCAGAAGTGCCAGCCTCTGGGTGTGCACCTCCAGAAACTTCATTGCTTCCCTTTGTCAGAGAAGAGGGGGGAGCACAGTACTGTAAGATATTTTGAGACCTATGTGACTGGGACTGGAGCTATTTAACTTTTGTAAGTGTATTACTATACTTGTTCTATCTCATTAGTCCCTTGCTGTACTTAATTTCTAAATTAAATTGTATTATAAGTATTTAAAAATCAAAATTGTGTCTATAGGATTTCATATGGTCTGCAGTTTTGGGCATACTGGGGGTATCTATATGGAGAAGCTACTGTATTGTATTCTGAACTTACTGAAAAATAACTTATAGCAATTAACAATTTGCTAACAAAACCATATTTATTAAAACCATATTAGATGCAAAATATCTGATCATTTGCTAAATAGCAGCCTAACAAAAATCTCTAATGGAAGTCAAATGAAAATACTTTTTCCCCAGAGACTAAATCGGTCAGGCTGACCTTGGGAAATCATGTGGAGAAAGGCCAGCTCTTGCTGGCCAACCACTTCCCAGCTCCCTTGGGAGATGCTTTCCTCATTTAGCTCCATGGCACTGGAGACACAAGGGAGAAATGTCATGAATCTTAAAGCTCTCTCTGCTTAGTTATATGCCGAGAACAAAAAGTCTGCTTTTCTCACCTTCTCCCTGCCTGCTGCAGGGGATGTGGCCTCGGCTAGCGTGCTTTGCAGCTGCTCATCTGGGACTGAAAGTTCTTGTCAAAATCTCATCCTTCTACCAAGCTGGGATCAGTGGCCTTCGGAACTTCCTTCCATTAGCCCTGACTTTGCCTCCTAGAGGAACACTGACTATATTCATGGCCTTTTCGTAAATCTACTCTTCACAGTAAATGTTTTAGGTTTTCACAGCCATGTCATATCCTGTTTCTGCATTTTCCTACTTCTCTCTGTCACCACCACACATCAGTGTATCACTTGAAAGATAAGAGACCTTGGCTTCTGCAATGCTTTTCGTCACTACCCTTGAAGAAATAAAGCCCAAGATTTCAGCAGTTTTCTACATCAAAGGTTTTCAATTCAGCCTGTCCATTAACATCCTCTGGAGGACCAAACAATACTGACAAACCAGTTCTATAGGAAAACCTGTAGATATTTTAAAGTGTTTCTATGATTCTGATGTGAAACCAAATGAGGTTTCCTCTTACATGGGGTTTACCTCAAGCTGTCCATAAATGTATTTTTTTGATTGTTCCAGTTTATATATGACTAGTGACTGTCCTAGGATTTCCAAATCTATCTATCTATCTATCTTTCTATCTATCTATCTATCTATCTATCTATCTATCTATCTATCTATCTATCTATCACCTTTCTATGTGAATGAGTCTCTTCTGAGAGAGAGAGAGAGAGAGAGAGAGAGAGAGAGAGAGAGAGAGAGAGAATGTATGGGGCACACCACCATGGGTCCCTTGCTGCTCAAATGAATGCCAGATGCATGTAACACTTTGTATCTGTATTTATGAGGGAGCTGAGGACTTGAACCTGGGCCAGTAGGCATTGCAAGCAAGCAAGCACCTTTAACAGTTGAGCCATCACCCCAACCTCCTCCAAATGCAATTTTTTATCATCAGATTTCATGTAAGAATGCTGAAGTTGATTTATTATCTGTAAAATGTATAGAAAACTTTAGAAGATTTAAAAATGCTTTAATTAACTATTTCTTATATTGTTTATATTATACTTAATATAATTTGGTAAATAAATATCAAAACTTGGAAAGATTCTGAGAGCCGTGGTGGGGGAGAATACCCAGAGTCATGGACCCCTCAGTAACAACATACTAGGGCCAGTGGAACCGGGCTGACTCCTAGGTCCCCAGCCCCAAGGACTGATCCAGACTGCCCACGAAGGAGGATGTCCAGCTGATTTGGGATGGGGAAGAGGGACATTGGTGAACTGGGGATAACAACTCACTGCTTGCCCATTAAATAATGTAACTCATTATGGACAATTAAAAATAAATAAATAAATAAATAAATATCAAAACTAAAAATACTTTAGTCCCAGCACTCGGGAGGCAGAGGTAGTAGGATTGCCGGGAGTTTGAGGCCACCCTAAGACTACATAGTGATTTCCAGGTCAGCCTAGGCTAGAGCGAGACCCTACCTGAAAAATAAAACAAAATACTTGAATATCATACTGAGGATAAACTTGGATCATCTTCCTTAGTACCTGGCATAGCCTAGCACATGTGGGATATAAAAATAGTTTTTTGAAGTTCACTTTCTTTCCAAATAAAAGGAGTCTTAAATCTATGCTTAATTCTATAGTTTTTCTATTATTAAAGCACTGAGGTTTTATAAAAAAAAAAAAGCCAAAAATGATTTTTTCCTTCAACTTCTGATCTCTTTGGGGCTATTAAAAGGAGGATTTTAGAAGGTAAACTTGCAATCTGCCACATCCAAAATTAATTACAGTGTTGCACATGAACCCTGTTACTGAGATCTAGAGCTGCTGACAAACCTGATGTGCACGTTTGGAGGCACTATTTCAAAGGTTACAGACACTGATACAGTACTTCACATACTCACTTTAGGTGAATGAAATCATCCAAAGAAATAGTGTTACTATGAGAAAAATAGAAGAGTCAGAAGACATTTAGAGGAAATGGTAAAAGTTGTAATTTTACACAAGCCCCTTATTAAGCTCTCTTCGTAGCCAACTGGAAATAATGCACACGGATTATTTATCATAAAACTATTCCTTTTTCTTCAGTTAACCACAGATCTTCTTTTCCTCTGTATTTATTAGACTTTTACCTAGAGACTTGGTCTAGCTTTCAACTCCAAGTTCTAATCCTCTGTGCTTTCCAGTGGCCATGAAGGTCAAATGACAAGTTAGCTGAGTTCTTTCTTTCTTTGACTATTTCCTCTCTAGTTGGCTCACCAGGATCTATTTTATGGACAAGACATACATCTACCTGTTGGAATAGGATTTATCTTTTTCTTTTGTCTCACCAGTGTACTATATACTTTGATTTTAATAGCTGATAACCCGAGCACGGGGTTCTGTTAGGGGTAGGAGCTCTGTTCATGCTTTACAGAAACACTACCCAGTCTTTATTGTAAGAAAAACTAGGAAATACCCAAACACAGAGTTCTAACATGCCAAGAATTGAATATCATGGATCTGTTCATCAGCTGGGCTTGGTGGAATTTTCTGTGTGGCATTGCTAGAATTAAGAACACAGGTGGAAACCCACAAGGCTTCTGAAGTAGGCTTAGAATTGGCACATGATCACTTCCAGCCAACTCTGCCAAAGCTTTTTGTATAGACCCAAGTTTAGGGAAGCCTGAATATATTTCGACTCTATCGTGAAAGAAGTTGTAAAGCCACACGCCATAGAATGTATAGTAGGTATAAAGTGTTGTTTAAACACATTAAAACTAATGACTGCAGAGACGCAAGCAGATCCTTGAACTCAAGGACTTTCAGCTAGCTGAGGTAAAGTAGCCAGACGCCTGTACTCTTTAAAACATTATTGACTTTTTTCAAAAGACAATAGATTAATGTCCTCCAGAATTGCTGTTGTGATGCATACCAATTGAACTGTGTCATTTACCAACTCATCTCTTTGAACAAATATTTAAGGGTTCATTCACTATTCACATTGTCATCTCATTTATCATACATAGAAAAGTCACATAATCTTATGCACTCACTCATTTATGTTTATGGCATGTATTTTTTGGCAAAAGTTTTTTTTTCTGCTTTTTTCCATAGATGTCAGGATGAATTCTTATCATTTTCATTGTGAGTGCATTTTTATTTCACTGTCATTTGTGAATGGTTATTTTTATTGGATAAGAATTTATGTTGGAAGTTCTTTTCTTTTAGCATAATATGATTTTTTGGCTTCACAACTTTCTTACTGATGAGAAATCCGCACTCGTCGGAAGGTATTTTCCTTTCTGTCACATGTGATTCTATTTTTATTGTTTGCTGAGTGCCTCCAGTAATTTTTTTATTTCCTTTTTTATCATTTTCATTATGGTGTCTATGAACATGTCTTTCTCTGAGTTCAACTCATTGGGGATTTACTGAACATTTGAATCTAAAATTAATGGCTTTACTCAAATTTGAAAAGCTTGCAGATATTTCTACAAAAATGGGAAGTGTTGGTACTTTGCCTAGGATGCATGTGGATCTGAGTTCAATGTCAAGTACTAGTAAATATGTTTCTCATTTAGAACTCCAATGACACAAATATTAGGTAGTTTGTTTTTGTCCTTAAATCACCAAAACTTTATTTTAAAAAAATTTCTGTTGTTCAAACTGTATAGTTTTTAATCAGCCTAACTCCAAGTTCCCTCTTTCATATTTTCATTTTGATATTGAGCCAATCCATTAAAGTCAGAAACAAGCACCTTTAACCATTGAGCTATTGCCCCATCCCTGCAGTAATGTCAGGAAAAAAAACAGGTGAAAGAAGTAGTGGTTTCATTTTTCAGTTCTAAATTTTCCATTTGTTTCTCCTTCAGAACATCTCTGTGTCTGATGAACCTCTCAGGTTCCCAGTGTTTTAAGATCTCATCAATAAAGCAGACTTAAAATTCACCCACTATGACTCAGGGAACTGAGCAGAAGATGGGGTGGAAAGAATGTAAGAGCCAAGGTGGGGGAGAATATCCAGAGACATCGCCCCCCTCAGCAACAATGCACAAAAGGGAAAGAAAAAAAAAAGAAAAGAAAAGAAAAACTGGCTTCCTCTGGTACAGTTCATAACTCCCTACCCTATGGTCAGATCCAGTATGCACACCAACGAAGTACCCCAGTGGGTAGGAGACAGAGAGGAGGGAAAAGGGGCTATATCACTTAGGTATACACCCCCAAAATTCCAAATATCTCAGATAGTTTTTAAAATGTCTAAACATATAAAGATTTAAGGCCCACTCCTCTGGAGGCAGATGTTATATGAGAAGAATTATTAAGGAATCCAAAGGCTTTATTCAGTTTTGATAATTAGTGTCACTGATTATTTAGGTACCAATCTGAGGCACAACTTTGTACAATAAATCAATTTGTGCAAATCAATGTAAATATTTGTCTAGAAAAATAAATTCCCTGATTGGTATGTAACTTAGTGGGAATGCCTCAAGTAATATAACTCTATTTCATGTCACTTTTCCTACCATCCAGGAAGTGATGAGTCAAAGTTTTAACTCAATGGGAAACTATATAAACTCAACATTGTGTGAAATCTAATCAGGTTTTAAATGACATATTTAGTTATAGAATAAAACATAAAATCATTGTTCTCTAAGTGATTTTCCCCCTCTGAATGTTTTAGTGTAACCATCCTAGTGGAAACAAAGATATTCTACAAAGAGGCACTTGTGTCCCTCCCTTCAACAACCAGACTATTGAAACAATGGATCCCAAGAAATTCTCCAAGAAATCTCATGCTGTAAGAAGGAAAGGCTGAAGGCCAGTGCCAGAAACCAATTTCCAAAGGAGAGATCACACAGTTCCAGTAACTTATCAAACCAACTTTCAGGAGAGATTGGAGCCCAGATAACAGTGTATGGGATCACACACACTGTCTAGTTATGCATGCCTCTTGTCCACCACTTAAATCTAAGTAATTCTTATGTCCAGACATCGAGGTCACTAGACCTCATTATTTGTTCTCCTGCTCAATGGCTACACAGGCTTTGATCCTAACAAACATTATGAAACATTATTGAAACATGAAACATTATGAAACATTATTGTTGTGAATGTTGAATCAGGTATCTGTTCTACACCAGAATATTGAATTTTGAATTTAGGAATTTGGATAGCCTGTCATTATTGTCAATCTAGATACACATAAGCCATCTTTTCATACATTTTAACCTTGACAGCTTCCTTATGACATATTTAAATAATCTAGTTGTGTCCTCATCTTTTGTTTTCTGTTTTGGAACAATCCTTTACCCTATAAGAGAAATAATTTATAACTTAAAATCTTTTTTATCCAAAAGCAGTCTGTTTTTCTTTAACTTTTTTAAATACATATTTTTAAAAGAATACATATGCACATTTATATCTTATTTCTCATTTGATGTATCCTTTTTCTTCTAAAATTTAATTAAATGATTATATTTCAAGGATAAAACACTGGAAGTTATATCTAAATCACAGAAAACATGGATATTGTAGATTAAAAGTCTACCAATCATAAATAAAGGCAAAACTAGGAGGGCATTTGTGTGTTCACTTAGCAAATTTAACTATTTGTTAAAGATTTAGGCCTTGTTGTATCAAGTGCTGAGGAACTAAAAGAAGACTTTGGGAGTGTCCTGGTGGAGTGTTTTTGATCAGGAGAGCTGAGGCACACTGGGCACTCATGGTCATACCGAGATTTCACTGAGTTAGTGGCCTTTTTGCATTCTTGTTTTATGAATTTGATGAATGTAATTTATAAACTACAGGAGGGTGAAAGAAAAATATTAGAAGTTTATTGGAATTTGAAAGAAGAAAAAGATGCCTTTCTATCTTTCTGGAGAGACAGGACTTCCTGGGAAACTTTTGGTTTGGGCTTTTTATGGGAAATGACACAGATTTTGATGTGCAAAAAACCAGATTTTGCAGCTTCTAGTGAAGAAAGACCGGGTTTTTTTAAGATGGGGAAATATTTCCAAAAATCTTAGATCAGAGTTTGTGGTCATGTAGCTTAATCTTGAAATCTTTCCTGAAGTGTATCACTTTCTAGGAAAGAAAAGAGATAAGGAAAAAAAAATCCAGGTTTTCTTTGTAGACTTAGTGCTATTTCCCACATTTAGTCAGAGAAAAAAAAGTTAACTTTGAGGTTCTGTTACCTTGTCTGACTGGCCAGTCTGAAAAATGTCAAAAGGTAGGATCAAAATCATATATTTCTATCTCTACCCCGTTTTTTAAAAAAAAATATTTTATTTATTTATTTTCAAGCAGAGAGAGAGAGAGAGAGAGAGAGAGAGAGAGAGAGAGAGAGAGAGAGAGAGAACCAGGGCCACCACCTTGTGGGTCTGGCTTATGTGGGTCCTGAGGAATTGAACCTGCGGCCTCAGGCACTGGAGGCAAGTGCCTTAACCGCTGAGCCATCTCTCCAGCCCATCTACCCCGTTTTTATTTCCTTTACTTTTGTGTCACGACTAGTAGGAGACAGAAATTGGTTGGGCAGTTTAGGGACAGGACCCCAAAGTGAGTTACTTTTTCTTGGCTAAAATGTAGGAATTGTCCTTGAGCCTGTTAGGGGAAAATCTAGGTCATTACACTTTACTGTAGGTCGGAAACATCAAAAGTGCCTGGCTTTTCCTTATCTTTGCCTCTTGAAGGTGTCCATCCACTCTCTCCTGGGAAGGATCATTGATTAGACTGAGCAGATAACTAAGTTAAACTTATGGTTGCTCCTATGAAGGTATTTTTAGAGATAACAGCCAAGGTTTCATCTCCTCTGCAGTTTTCTCTGAACCCTGGCACATGCGACACAGATGGCACATCTGGTGCTTTCTCTTCTTATCATCTCTACCTGGTATTTAATGACATCTGTAAGCAAAGCTTAAAACAGAATTCATCAAAGGGCAAACACATACACCATTATAACAGCCATCCCCTTCCATAAGCCTCTGACTCAGTCTCTCAATTCTAAGATCTAGCTTATCTGCGGTCATAGTTACCTTTTTTCTCCCCTGTGACCAAATATCTAAGATAAACCATGTAAAGAAAGGAAAGATTACCTTTGGCTTAGATATTCAGAGATACCAACCCATATTGCTTGGCTCTGTTGATTTTGGGCCTTGTTATGAGGCAGAAAATCATGGTCGTAGGAGAATGCAGCAACTTTTACCTCATGTTCAACAGGAGGCAAAGAGAAAAGAATTCGATGGTAGACAAGTGTGACCTTCAAATCCATGCATTCGGCCACCTATGTTTTGCACCAAGGATGTTCGATGGTTTCCAGAACTTCCCCCACATAAAGCCATAAACTTGGGGTCAAATGTTAAACACATGGGCATCTCTTATTCTTACCAGAACACTGCTTTTCTCTTTGATCTTACTCCGGGATATACAGCACAAGATTTGCTCTGCCTCTAGATCCAAAGGCAAAAGGATAAAAGGAAACAAAGCATACATTTTGTTTTCTCCATAGTTTTGGAATCACACATTTATAATTGGTGGGCAGGATTCTCCACTCTCTTAGCTTTCAGTACTAAGTTGCCTTCCGCTTCCACTACCAATATTGTGCTGCAGGTATGAGAGTGGGGCTTGTTGAAGTAAAAGCTTAAAAACAGGAAACTATCAGGGAATTTCTTCACATGGTCTCTGCCTTATTGTTGAATTAACCTTTCTTGAGAGACATGAACAACCATCAATTCATGTCAGATTGGCCAATCATGACAGATCCAAGTAAAGATTCCACTAACGTCCAATTTGATGAACCAGTGAGGTTTGCTTATGTTTTTATTGATTATGAATTCTATGTGAACCCATTGGGTGTTGGTCATATTTTCATTGACTTACTCTCTTATATCCTCTCTTCCCCTCCCTCAACCCACTGAGGGCCTTCCTCAGTGGGGTTATTGGTGTTCACTGTGAAGTTATGAAGGCATCAGTCATTCTCTCTCAGGGTGTGGGTCAGGGGACAGTGCCTCAGAATGCTCTTTCCCACTTTGTGGTTCTTAAAATCTTTTTTCCACCTCTTTTGAAATGTCCCTTGAGCCTCACTTGGTGTTTGATAAGACTCCTTTAGTGTTAAGCTCTCTGAATTTCTGCTATGACATGTTTTCAGTCTCTTCAGTGTCTATCAACAACTCGCTGGAGCTGGTTGTCAGTCTACCAATTAGAGCAACACTCCTGCTTATATTGCCAGGTCCTCTGTATTGTCTCTTGGGCCCTTTCAGATGTGATGGGATAGATCATCTTCTGCTAGGCATTTGGCAATTTTTTCTTATTGTAGCTTGGTTTACTTAAAGGAAATGAGTGAGCTGTTAATTCCAGGAGTATGAGTAGCCCCCAAATAGCTGCAACACCAACGTCCCACCACACCATGAATGATGACTTCATGGAAGCTGTATTATGGAGTCTCATTTTAAGTTAACTTTACACTTTCTCTACATCCTTGCATCAAACAATATTTCTTGCAGCTGGGTGAGGGTAGAAGTGAGTAATAGCTGGTATCCAGATGAGGGTTCTGTGACCTCCTGTTCCTTACTCCTTCTAAGCAGTGTCCACGGTGCCATTACAATCACCATTGAACTAGAAATCTCTGTATTGTTCTGATTAAATAGTTGCCATGACTACCCTTGCAAAATAATCTTTACCCCAAAACAGAAATAAGATGATTATGTTATGCCCAGGGAAGAAGACATACAAATAAACTTGTATAAACTAAATAGCAAAAGACTTCTTAGAATTTTTGCATGCTTTATTTCACTGATCTGGGGGATATGCTGTGTTAAAGGCAGTAACAGAGCTGAAATGCTATCTCCCCCATCAGCCTGCTTATAATCTGGTTATGGTTTTCTTACCAGGCTACTGGCTTACATTTGCTCTTCAGAGTTTTCATACAGCTACCTCAAGCATTCTGTGGAGAGCTTCTGTCTCTGCTCACTTATATAAACAGGGTGAGATTCCTTAGTTCATATCATCTGGTTTGGATGCCCTTCCTGTGGTTTTGACTGCTTCTTTCTTAAAATGAATGTGCTCAATATATATTGCACAACTCACAGGTGTCCACTAAAATAAAATAGTATATTTGAAAGTATTCTGTAAGCTGTAAAATATCAGGTTTGGAAAGTGGTTCTATATTGCCTTCCTAATACAATGATACATATATTTAATTCCAATGTTAACACTCTCAGGAATTCCTCAAAAGTTCACTGCCACATTAACAAGTATTCCAGTGTCTAAAATGAGAAAACCTTAGGCAAAGCTAAATGAGCTTTGGTACTGGTTGGAGTTAGCTTCTCATTGCTGGCACAGAGCATCAGACCAAAAGAAGCTTGTTGGAGGGGTTTATTCTGGCTTACAGACTCGAGGGGAAACTCCATGATGGCAGGGGAAAATGTGGCATGAGGAGAGACTAGATGTAATTTCCTGACCGACATCAAATGGATGATAGCAGCAGGAAATGTTGCAACACTGGCAAAGGAAAAATGCTATAATACCCACAAAGTCCGCCTCCAGAAGCACACCTCCCCCAGCAAAGTGCCACCATCTCAGGACATAGCATTCAGAACACATGAGATTATTGGGGGTACCTAATTCAAACCACCACATTCCACCCCTAATCTCCATAAACTGATAATACATAATGCAAAATGCAGTGCATTCAGTCCAACTTTATAAGTCCCCATAGCTTTTGTCAATTCCAGTACTATTCAAACATCCCCATAATCCAAGACCTCTTAGCAGTTATCTGTGAAACGTAAAACAAAAAACAAACAAACAAAAAAAACAACAACAACAAAACAAATCACATAATGGGACAGAATAAACATTCACACTGCAAAAGATGATAGTGGGAATAGCAAGGAAAGATCAAACCAATCCATATATGAAGCAAACAGAGCAAGTAATTGAGTCCCAGAGCTCCAAGTATGACCTCTCAAACCAGTGACAAAGTGTCTGGAGTTCCAATTCTGCCCCTCCATCTGGGCTGCTTACAAGCCCAGAGAACAATCCATCCCAAGCCAAGAGCTCTCCTTGGTGGTCCTCTCACATCCCTACCATTTGAAAAAGCCCCGAGGTCTCTACTGCAGCCCATGGTTTATCCTCATGGCACTACTGGGTCTCCATGGAGGGACTTCCAACAATGCTGCTTCACAATGCCCAGCGACAATTTCCAAAAAACAAAACCAAGTTGCAAATCCAGTGACCCTTTCTTTCCTGCTTTGTTATATTCTGTAGTACCAGGTGGGCTACAAAATTTTTAATGCAGGAAGGAATAAAACCAACTTTGAAGAGTAGGATTATTCCTTCAGCATTTAGATCACCTTACCTTCAAAAGAGTTTGCATTCTTTCTGCCATCTTGATGTAGAACAGCTGGCTCAATGTCAATGGCTATAATCTCTCAAACAATTGGAGCTGAGTGAATGCTGCCTCAGACTGAGACATTCATTTCCCTCTTGCCATTTCCATCTGCTCACACCAGTCCATTTTTATCAAGGCAACCCAGTACAAGTTCTCAGGACACATGAAGAGCACAGCCAGCCTCTCACTCTAACTGCCTCTAGCCTAGTCCGTACAAAGCTTCTTCTTTTCATCATAAACCAAACCTCACAGTCCATAGTTCTTTTTTGCATCTAGGTCCCTCAACTGTGACCAGAATAGTCTACCAAACTCTACCTCAGCACCACAAGGCATCTCTTAGGCCAAGGCTTCAAATCCTTCAACATTTGTCTCACAAATTAGTTCCAAAAGGTTAAAAGCCAAGTCAGGTTTTAGCAGTAACAATCCACTCCAATGGCACCATGTTTCTGTTGTATTTACCTTGTCGTTGCTAGTACAAGGCATGTGGTCATGCCTTGCTTATAGGAAAAGGGTTGATTTTGGCTTACAGAATCAAGGGGAAACTACATGATAGCAGGGGAAAATATGGCATCAGTAGATGCTGGATATCACTTCTTGGCCAATATCAGGTGGATAACAGCAGCAGGAGAGTGTGCCAAACTCTAGCAAAGGTGAAACTGGCTATAACACCCATAAGCCAACTAGCAAAACACCTCCTCCAGCAAAACTCCATCATCTGAATTGCCACCAGATGGGGACGTAGCATTCAGGGACACATGAGTTTTATAGTGGTGGTGTAATTAAAACCACCACCGTACTGAAGGACTTCCTGAAGCTTCCAATGAACACTTTGAATTCCTACCAAAAAAAAATGAACAGGCTTAAGCATTTATCTTGTGAACTGATTTCCCAGAAAAAGAAAAGCTATCACTGTCATAAAGATACTATAAGGCTGATTTCTCATGTAAGCATTAGTGATTGTGGAGAGACGTAATGTTGATGCCCAGAGACAAATTATCTTGCCTTCTTAGCAGATGTTCACTGGCCATCTCTGTACTTGAGCTAACATATTCATATTTGGTGAACCCTTTCCAATGTACTAATAAGCCACTAGCTTCCACGAACCCAAAGGCTAAGAAGGGCATCCTGAGGCAGGGGAGAAAGGTTGGGGAATTTTGATGGCATGAAAAGTATGGAAGATAAAAAACAGCCCCTGTTCCTAGGATAGAACGTGCTTGAAGAGGCAAAAAAGTTTGGATGCCACTAATAAGCCCAAATACCTTGGAGAAACAATGTACGCTTTATTAAATACATCCTGTTCAAGACAGAAAATATTTGGTGCCTACATACAAAACACTATAGGAGCTAGTTTCCTTGGCTAGGCAGACAGGGAAAAACAGGGTGCTTGGTAAAGTGAGTATTCTGACCAAAGATGTGATCCCACTTTTGCCTTCTTTGTCCTGACTCGGATAAATTTTCCCACTGGATGTAAGGCTTGTCCAGCTTTCTGGGACCTGTGCAGTATCAGATGCATCATGGATCAACCAGCACTTACACATTCATTTAAGGTGACCAATCATGGCCTCTGGGTATGTGGCCTTCCCTCAGGCAATAAAAGTTCAGGTCCCACTGAGACTATGGCTTTTTGAGTTCTGGAATCCCTCCTCCAAGAGGGTCCTATTCTTTCTGCTTTCTTTAACTTTGAAATAAATGTTATTCTTTTAAACACTTTCTTGTCTTTTAATTCTTTCATAGGCAGAGAAAATGAACTCAACACCTGTAGACAATATTATCTTTAGGGGTTTGTCCCAGATTTGTGACCACTGACTCAGACTCACATCAGTATGAACCTCATGAAACTGGGAAGTATGGAAAATGACCTCAGCTTCTAGCAACTAATTTGCTCTCCTGACAGGAGGAAGCCCCCAGCCATGCTTAGCAAGGCTGAACTCCAAGGTCTGTTTTCTTTTACTCCTTTTTGTTAGGGTCTTTTCCCTGGGAATGAAGTGTTGCCCTCATTGTCCCCATGACCCCATGAGCAGCTGCCCTCACTGTCCCCAGCAGAATTGATTACTTGTGCAGCATGTACAGACTGGGGCTCGTGTGGGCAAAAACCTGGGGACAGAGGTGGGTATACCATGTGGCACCCAGACCTTCCATACCTGTGACCTATGCTAGGCAGAAAATATTGACAGAGTGGTAAGAGAGAGTCCCCACCCCCCACCAAGCCAGCCTCCACAGGCAGGGACCATACAGCTGTGATTTAATTTTTAGATATTAGTAGGGCCAAACACTGAGACAGGCTGATTGGCTTGGTCCTAAAGCCAGCCACCTAGGGGCTGAAAGGACTACTCAGTGGTTAGATACACTTGCTAGTGACCGATATTTTCTGGTTTATTTCTGGCTTTAGAGGAAAGAGATATTTTGGCTGTAGATTTCTGCATTGCATGTGGTGAACTACAGTATGGCTTTCTTTATTTCTTTTTTTTTTGCCTCTTTAAATTGTACTTTATTTGATATTCTTAATTTAAAGAATAATTTCATATAATAATAACTATCCATTGAAGAACTATTAGATGGATATATTAGATGGATAGCAACAATTTCTAATAATGAAAACCATGGTTGTTTTGGATGAGCAAACTTTATTTTAACAGGGATGAAATGTGTGTGTATATGTTATAATAGAGTCTGTATGGTAGCTCTGACATTATGCCTTGGATTAGGTCAGGGATGTGGTTCAGTGGAAGTACATGTTTTGCATCTAGAATCCCTGGTTTCCAGCACCAGCAACAAAAGCAAATTAAAAGGGTTGGAACAAGAATTTTTATTTCTTTTTTTAAAACAAATTTATTGTAAAAAATTAGATTTAGTTTATGAGCAAATCTTATGGTAGTGCCCACATTTCCTTCCCTGTCCCCAACCCACTGGGGGCCCTCCTCAGTGGGCATACCTAATCAGTCCAAATGGGAGAGGATTATGAATTATATAAGAAGTAGCCAGTGTTTTTTCCCTTTGGGTGTTGTTGCTGAGGGGGCAATATCTCCGGTTATTCTCCCCCACCATGGCTCTTACAATCTGTCTGACCCTCTTCTGCTCAGTTCCCAGAGTCATTGTGGGTGAGTTTTAAGTCAGCTTTATTGTTGAGATCTTAACAGTCGCTGGAATTCTGCTTTGGATTGTGTTTGGTATCATTGGTGTTTGTCTCCATGGAATCATTTATTTTTCCGATTGACCCTATTAGCCTGTGTCTTTTTGTAGGGGAGTTACATGTGTTTATATTAAGAGTTTTAACTGTGAGGTTTGCTTTAAAGATTGCCATGGTGGAGACTTTATGTGGGTTGATGCCTAAAATGTTATTATTAGCCCAATAATTTTGGTTATCATCCTTCAGTTTGATTGCTCATCTCTTCTGTGTGGAATATATCCCAAAGTATCCTCTGTAAGTTTGTTTTTGTGTTCATATAATCATTGAGCTGGCTTTTATCATGAAAATACTTTCATTTCTCCATCTGAGGAATAGCTTTGCAGGATACAACAGTCTAGGTTGGAAGCCATAATTCTTAAGCCTTGAAGAGCATTGTTCCAAGCTTTTCTGGCTTTCATGGTTTTCCAGTGAGAAGTCTGAGGTAAGCATCATGGGGTTGTCTTTATATGTGATCAGTTGTTTCTCTCTTGCTGCTTTTAGCACTCTCTCTTTGCTTTCTATGCTAAGCATTTTAACTGAGATATGTCTTGGAGAATTCCTTCTTTTGTCCTGTCTGTTTGGAGTTCTGTGGGCCACTAGTATCTGGAATCGCTTTTCCCTTATAAGATTAGATCTTCTTCAATAATTTTGTTGAATATGTGTCTCTGCCTTTGGCCTGGGTTTCTTCTCCCTCTGGATTCCCCATGATCCTGACATTTGGTCTCTTTAGGGTAACCCATAGATCACTCATATTTTGTTGACATGATTTTTTTTTAATTTACTGAAGTTTTTGGAATCCCTAGTAATTTCTTCTGTCTTGTCTTTAAGCTCTGAGAACCTGTCCTCCAGGTTATTAACTGTGGAATTGAGGAATTCAAAGGAGGATTTTAAAAATTCTCTTTGATTTTTGATTTCTGTTGTTTAAATTATTTTATTTATTCATTTTTAAGCAGAGAGATAGAGAGAGCTAGAGCTATATATATATATATATATATATATATATATATATATATATATATATATAGAGAGAGAGAGAGAGAGAGAGAGAGAGAGAGAGAGCACCAGGGCCACCACCTTGTGGGTCTGGCTTATGTGGGTCCTGGGGAATTGAACCCGGGGCCATAGGCAGTGGAGGCAAGTACACTGAGCTGTGTCTCCAGCCCGATTTCTGTTTTTTTTATAGTCTCCATTTCTCTGATGAGTTCTACTTTCCAGTCTAGTTTTGTTTTTAATAATGTTTCCTAGAATTTGTTCTTGAATTTGGTTATATCCTCATTTTTTAAAAATATTTTATTTATTCATTTTCTAGCACAAACACACACATACAGAGAGAGAGAGAGAGAGAGAGAGAGAGAGAGAGAGAGAGAGAGAGAGAGAGAGAGAGAGAGAGAGAGAGAGAGAGAGAGTAAAAGAGCACCAGGGCCACCACCTGTGGATCTGGCTTATGTGGATACTGGGGAATTGAATACAGGGCCTTAGGCACTCAAGGCAAGTACCTTAACTGCTGAGCCATCTCTCCAGCCCCCAGGTATGTCCTCATTAAATATAATCAGCTTGTTATCGAGCTCTTCATATAGTTGGTTTATCCTTAATTTACATAATGCACTTTTGAAGTCACTCTTCTTTTTCTTAATTAAGTTGAGTCTGATGTTGAGGCTTGTGTTGTTGAATTTCACTTTGTTTATGTCTTTTTTGACAGTTTCCAGCTAAACCAATCTCTTTGTCAGGGTATCATTGCAGTTATGACCTGAGGTTATTTTACTCTCATTTTGGGATTATATTTCTGTTGTGTGTCTCCCTCTCATTTTCACTGGCAACTTCCATTGTAGGGATAGGAGGCCTTGGTGGGGGATTTTCAGCTTGATGTACTGGTGTTTTTGTTTGTTTGTTTGTTTGTTTCTTCCCATTTCTGGATAAGGGTCTACTTTTCTTAATTCAAGAGCCAATATAGGCTCTTGTTGAATATTTAGTGAGTGTTATGTTCTGAGTTCTGGTTGGGTTTGGGATAGTGTAACCACAGGCATGTGAGTTTCAGAGGTTAGTGGTGTGCCTGCAGTTCTGGGATGGCATCTGGTATGTAAGATGGTTTGAGGGCCAAAGATCTTCTCTGGCTGTAGTCTTGCCACTGTGTCATGCAAATGGGGCTCATGGGTGTTTCAGAGAAGACCTACTTGCTCCTCTTCCCCCTTCCATATCCCAGCTGGGTGAGTTGTAGAGGTCACCCTGTTAAACCCCCCCAAAGAACTTTTGTTCACTAGTTAGTATCAGAATGGGCCACCCTGGGGGGGATGGAATGTGGATGCCAAGTCTGTAGGATATTTGTAGGGACAAAATATCTTATTACTTCAGTGATTGATCTGTTTTTTATTTGAACTGGGTTGGTGTGGAGTACCACAGGTGCAGATGTTATAAGTTTAAAAGTGTGTCTACTATTCTTAGTAGGTGGTTGATACTTGAGTTGTGCTTAATTTGTGGCAGTATAGAATAGGTGCACAGGCTCCAAACAGATCAGCCCCCTCTATAATCTTTCTATAATCTATGGTGCTGTCCCCTAGTACTCTGGTGCCCCAAAACACACGACCCAAACTTGCTGTTCACTGCCTTGTATGCACTCTAGGTAAAAACACTCTGGGCCCCTCTCGAGTTTGTGTTTCCTGGCCTCACATATACTGGGGTCCCAGAGCAACAGCCCCTACATTTCACTGGTCTAGAGCACATAGGCTCAGGTACACTGGTGTCCTGAATACTCAGGTCCACACTTGCAGATTGCCTCATCAGGCTGTGGTGTACAGATGCTGGTTGCACTAGCTCCCCTAGAGCTCAGGACCCAAACACACCAAGGTTCTCATCAACCTGTGTCACCCTGACCCAAATCCCCCTTGTCCTTTACCCATTCTGGTTTTCAGACCCCAAACAATGTGACAGCACTTGTCTTAAACTCATCAAATACCTCTGCTGTCTGGAGTGTCCTGTCCCCAAACAGGCTGTACTCTTCTCCTGTCTGGAGCACCCAGGCCCAAGTGCTCAAGCTCCAAACTTGCCATGCAGGTCTCTTCCCCACACTGGGGTACTGCATGTGCAGCTCCTACTTTGGCCCCTAGAGCTCCAGATCACAATATGCTGAAAGGTCTTTCGTCAGTAGGCTGGAGCACACAGGACTCTATCATACCTTTCCCTTCAGTGATGTTGAGACCCTAGACTCACTAACAGCACTAGGCCCTGCACACCATCCCCAATGTGTATTGAAAAGCCTAGTCCCTTAAGCTAGTGGATGGAACGTACCTTTAATAGGCTTGATTTCTGGCTGAGCATATAAAATGATTGAAGCTTATTATACAGTTATGAATAATCGCCCCTCATGCAGATAATATTACTGAATGGAGCATGCCTGCATGCATTTCCCATAACTGTGACTGGAATAAAACTCAGCTCTGCACTGCCATGCCCTGCATTGCTACTGTCTGGGGATGTCTACTCTGCATGCTTTCTTCCAGCTGGGCTCACCCCTTCATAAATCCCATTAGGTGCCCATTCCTGACATTAATCCAGAAGGGTTTCTGTGTCAGTACTTCTTCAGGCCAAGTCCTGCTTAGTTGCTAAATGAGTGGCTAAGATCAGACATAGATCCTGCACACAGGAAAATTTAAAACCACATTGGTAAGGAGGTAAATCTCTAAGCCCAATATAGGGTCACACCTGTAGGTCCAATTTAAGGCCCCATAGGGAAGAATTTAAATATATAGGCCCAATTTAAGGCCCATTGGTAACAAATTAGATCCATAGGACCTACACTTCCAAATTATACCTTAAAAGTGTCTTATATGTAGGCTTTCTTTGCTGTAAAATGCCATGCCACATTAGCTATCTTGGCTGCCATGAGGCCTAGTGTTCCCTAGGTGAGAGAATGATCTTGAAGCCCCCTAGGATAACTAGAGAAAAGTGCCATACAGGGCTATAGTACTTACCTCATATAGATGAAGAGAGAGCCCCTCCCCTGAGACAGCCTACTGGCTCTGGCTCCAGCTAGGTTTGAGGCTTTTAGCAACTCAGTCAGAGATGACAAGGATATAACAGCTAAAGAGTGCAAAAATGAGGAAATACATTGTGAGATCACACTAGTATGGTAGCCCCAACCCAGGCAGATCTTTTGATGTCCTGTTCCCTTGTCACATCAATGGGTACAGAGCATGAGGAGAGTCATCTTGCTGTATATTAGCTGAGGCTCTGCTGAAGATTTCTGGAGAGGATGGTTGTTTTTTTCTCTCCCCCTGCAGATTGGGTGTCACTTAGAGCCAAAGTGACCTGTAACCTAAAGTTCTAAGCACTCCCTTCCCCCCTTTCCCTTCTCCTGATCTAAAGATATCCCTCTAAAATCCACCTTCCAAACTTTTATTTTTTCCAGAGAGAATTGCTCATGTTAGGGAAAATGTAAGGGTATTTTCCTAGAAGTCTTTGAAGGTATAACTTGGGAAACACCAAAATGGTATATTTGGCTAAAACCAAGATAATTCATTGAGCTGCTCCCCTGAGGACAGCATGTTTCATTTTCCCTCATAACTCTCACTTGTGGGAGGCTCACATCTGTTTGCACAGATGTGTATTATCTGTTTATCCTGCAGCCCCTTTCTTTCTACTTTTTCATAAAGACTCCTCTATGTTTCACTAACTGGTTCTGCCAGAAATAAATTTCTGTGTGGAAGCCACAATTCTGGGGTATTGCCTGGGTAGAGATCTCTGAGGAGGAAGCAGCTCAGGCTGCTGGGAGAGGGTCACTCACACAAGAGCTGGGAGTAAAGCTGTGCCTCTGCCCTGATAGTCCCTGACAATCAGATGGCATGTGAGGCCCATGACAGAGATTTCTTTTCTTGGCCATAACTCAGCTACCTGATTTTCTCACCAATGTATTTTAAAATGCCATGATTTATGACCTTCCTTTATTCTGTTTCGACAAACTTTAATGAATCTATGACCACATTGGGACAAGGTATTTCAGGTAACGTGTGTCTTCGGCCATGATCACTCACCTTTGGCTTCAGAATAAAGTATTTCTTATGCCCTTTGAAATGAAAACTAGGTTTTTGCTAACTCTTTGATTCTGGACATTTACATAGTGGTAGCTATTATTTCCTAAGCACTTTAGAAAACTCTAATCTTGGAATTTCTCACCTGGATAAGCATGTTGTGAGTTTTGATAGAACTTTACATTCTTGTTCATCATCTGTCAAGGATTATTCCCAAATAGACATATGACCAGAGGAAAGCTATTTGGGAACATTGGCAGAAGTTTTGTGTGTGTGTGTGTGTGTGTGTGTGTGTGTGTGTGTGTGTGTGTGTGTATGTGTCTTGCTAGGAATTGAATTTACAGCATAACACAGCAGATCCAGAGTAAGAGCTCTACCATTGACCTACATCCTAGCCCATGTTTTGCCTTTCATTTTTTGAGACAAATTCATGCTAAGTTGCCTAGGGTGCCTTTGAACTCATTGTGAAGCCCAAGTAGGTCTACCTACTTCCAAGCAGATGGAAATACAGGCTTGCACCAACCAGGCCTAACAGAAACTAGGGTTTTAAAGAAAAGCACAGAAACAAAACAAAATAATGTATATCTGCATGGCTTTCTGAAGTTTTATTCAAGAAAATGATTGTTGTAGTTTATTCTCAAGGCATGGACCATTAGTGTGAAAGTAGTCAATGCATTTTAGAATGTAGTATTACAATGAGATTCCAGGACTTCAAAACAATATTATGTGTGTCCTAGTATTTTTATATTTTCTGTTCCTCTTTGTTATAATTTAGGAATATATAATAATGCTTTATATTTATGACCTTATATTTCTTTTTCGTCTTCTAGATGCTTCTTTCATTAATGGTTAAAGCTGGATACATTTCAAAGTAATTTCTCTTTCCTTGCAGACTTATGTTTAAATATCTTTGTATTAAGAAAGGTGTAAAGTAAAATTATGTATTCCTTAAAAGGAAAATGAAGCTCTTATAATTAGGCAATGAAGAGTTTGACATTTTCAAGATAACCTATGACATTGGCTTAAAAGCTATTTTTACTACAGAATCTCTGATTTATTAAAATGGGCAAAATATTCTCAAAAAGACACTGAGTTTGCAAAGTGTGGGTTTGGTATTCATGCTGCAGGATGGGGAAAGAAGAGGACATATTCTGAACTCATATGAGGAATCAGCTTTGAAAAGGTAAACTTTATATAGTAACACCCTGTAAGAGTCTTAACTGTGGCTGGAGTTCACCAGCACTTCTAGAGAAAGTTGTCAGCCTATGCACACTTGAGGACTATACCATGTACACAGCCCTGGGGCCTGCCACTCTCCTGAGTTTGAGAACACAGACAACACATTTGCTTGAAACTTTGTGAGCCTAGGTTATATATAGTACAGAGGCTAGTAATCGAGGCTTCCTCACAGGAACAGCACATGCATATTTAGGTCATCTGGATAAATCTAGCAATGACTTGCATTTGTCCTGCACTATTGAGGAATCATATGTACTTTCTTAAGAGCTACTTTTATCAACGCTCTCCTATAGCATTCTGCAAATACTCCAGTTTACTTTTTTAAAAACAGTTTAAAGAATTTATTTTTTGACAAAGCCAAAACTTTAGAATATTTGCATTTTTTGAATTATACTTTATATTTATGCAGAATAATTTCATTCTTTGATAGCAAGCTTGTTCTTTATTTCATTGTCAAGTTATCCAAATGTCCAACATTGAGCAGGTGCAGATTCAAACATCTAATAATTTTCCTTGTCATGAGGTGAGAAATTGGGTCTATGGGTGTGTGATAGTTATGTTTTTGCTGTCAACTTGATCTTTTTAATAATCTTGGGTGGGTCTCTAATGTTGTTCATAGGAAGGCAGCCCTCTCAGTATGGGGCAGGATGTAAGGACGCTCAAAGAAGCTAGAAATGAATATCCCTTTCTGGGAGGGCAGTGCAGGAAGGAAATTCCAGAGATTTAGGGAGCCAATAAGTCTGGGAGAAGGTTGAAAGACCCCACACTAAGGCTCTATAAAGGTGAAAGAAATCTCTGTCTCCCGATGCCTCTCTGCCTGCCAGGCTGCTGGTGCTTGTTGTGCATCTCTTCATCAGCATTGGAGAGAAGCTTCCTCAGCCTTCCAGCCTGGACTGAAAACCAGCAGTCCCCCAGGAAGCCTTTAGGCCTTCAGTGCTGGATTGGGACTGCTGAGGCATCCAGCCACGTGGACTGTGTGGCTACAGGTTTCTTGACTCTTAGGCTTACAGACTGCTGTTGTGGGATTGCCATGAACTAATTCAATAAATCCAATTTTTTTTAACTGCAATTCATACTGTTAGTTCTGTTCCTGTAGAGAACTCTGACTAATCCAGGGTGGAATAGCATGCTTAGCAAGAAGCCTAGGCTATAGGGAAATGGAATCTTAAAGGACTGTGGAGATGTCGTGGATTCTGGAGCTCTCTGCACCATCCATATTGGAACAAAAAGATACTTTGTTGTTGTTGTTGTTGTTGTTGTTTAGATCCTCAAGATGAAGAAAGCAAACATTTATTTTCCATGTATAATCTATATAGCACAAGTTAAAAAGTAAAATCAATTTACACTTTTTAAAAATCTCACAGTTTTAGTTTAATACAGTTCTTCCAAAAGCAATAAGAAATGTTGACTATTTCAGAAACACCTGCATCACCAAGCAAGCTGTTAAGAATTGCAGGTTAAATACCCTTCTCAGGGCCACAGACAGGAAGTGCTATGACACTTGCCACTTCGGCTGCCTTTGTTTCAGAAGCTTCTTTCCAAGACAGAGACCAGCCTGGAATAGTCAAGCACCAAGGCATTCTCAAGGATATCTCTAATGGAAAAAAGTTCACTTTGTGGGTTTTTATTTTTATGTTTTTATACATAGAGTGATCCTCATTTACTCTGTCACCTTCTACCACCTGGAAGAGTTGAGGATTTGATGTGGTGATAGAGAAAGGACATTTTGTGCTCAGCAGAAGGATGCTACAATGCTCCTGTCTCCTTTAACCCTAAGAGGTTTCATAATGCTTAGGTTTATGGGAGTTTGCTTTTCTTCAATCTGGTTAACATATTTAGAGTTCAGAGTCATTAAAGTAATGACTTTGTAAAAAATTCACTAAGGTCAATCAATTCTTAACTGGGTCTGATCAAAAGTGAAATTTAAAGTTTTTGAAAAGTTTGTCTAGGGCTGGAGAGATGGCTCAGCGGTTAAGGCACTTGCCTCCAGTGCCTAAGGCCCTGGGTTCAATTCCCCAATACCCACGTAAAGTCAGACACCAGACACACAAGGTGGCGGCCCTGGCATACTTTCTCTCTCTCTCTCTCTCTCTCTCTCTCTCTCTCTCTCTCTCTCTGAAAATGAATAAATAAAAAATATTTTTAAAAGAGAAACAAAAAGTTTGTCTAATATGGTCCTTAGAGATTTCACTTAATTTTAATACCACATTTTACAGTAAAAAGAGCAAAATTAATTGAAATAGAACTAACATAGAACTAACACCCAGACATGTAATGCAGACTTTAGTTTGGATGCATGGTGCATTAACAGAGTCTACACTGTATCAGTACATGAAACTCCACACGTTAATCCTCTAAGTGACCCCCAAAACCATGTCTACTGTTTTCACCATCACTTAAGACTCTTGTTTAGGACATCATATAAGTGATGCTATACAAAAGTCTGGCATCTTTTGCTCTGCATAACAGTTCTGAGAGTCTGTTTTATTATCAGTAGTTTTATCCCTACTGACAACTGTTCCACTGTATAAATCTTATCTATTCATAGTTCAGAGATTTGATAATTTTCTACATTGGCATGCTATGAATAAGTGAACATTCTTTTTATCTCTTTATTTAAACTGTTAGTTATTTGCATGTGTGTATGTGTATGTATGGGTATGCCAGAGGTCTCTTGCTGCTGCAAATGAACTCGAGATAAATGTGCCACTTTGTTAAAGCCGTATGTTGGTAATAGGAAATTAAACTTGGACCTGCAGGCTTTTCAAGGAAGTCCCTTTAACTGCCATCTCTGAGCATCTCCCTAGTCCTCACAGGGATTTTAAAACTCATTTCTTATTGTATGACTAGTCCTGTCAGCTATGATTTCTTGACTAGCTGACAGATTTTGGTTATCTTTGGCTCTAATGACTTCTGAAGAAATAAAATAAAAACAAATTCTCCAATAGAGATGAGATCTGCATAGGTTAAATGAAATAAGCTTTGTTAATTTATAGAGATAGTGATGGGTGTAGCCTCTCTTTTGGCCAAAGACATTTGGGAGCTTCTCTTTGGAGTCCATAATCTTGTTCTCCATAGAATTCTGACATGGTTCCCAGTACCAACTCTGGGTTCCTTTCCATGGAGTGGGTATTTTAGCCATTCAGAGAGCCATTGGTTGCCAACCTAAGTATGGGTGTGTACCTTTTATCAGGCTGGTTGATTTCTTACAGGAGTGCTCCCTACTTGCTCACAACATTACTGGCCATATTCCCCCAGCAGCTGTTGTAGCTCTTTCTAGCAGTAAATGGGCTAACCATCAGGAAACTGGCTTCCTTTCAGATTCTAGCTGAATATCTCAATGTTTTGTGTCAGCAGCATGTGGTGTCTTCAGCATTAGAGTCTTACCTTTTACCTCAGGCATATAATCAATTGATTTGATAGAAGCCTGTCTTGTTTGGGGGACCTCCTAGATCTCTCTGAGCAATAGCTCAATGTGGCTAGTAACCAATTTCTGGCACTGGAATTTACAAGCCAAAGCCCAATGTTTAGGGTTAGTCTTCATCCTATCCCCTCCAGGGTCCTTCCTACCAGCCAATTCCCCCATATTCCCTTGGAGGGTTATATCTTTTTGTCTGCTATTCAGGGGTAAGATTTCTATGGTACCAATTCATCTTGGATTTAGTTGTGTGTGTATCTCCCCTGCCTTCTGAATCCCTCACCCAAAACCATTCTATACCTATTATCTGTTCCTCAATTTGCCTGTTAGGTATGCCTGTAACTCGAGCTATTCCAGGTCAGGAGGCACAGATGAGGGAGAACATGTGGTGTTCATATTTCGGTGCTTGTGTGAGTTTGCTGATTATGATCTGTTCCAAATCTATCCATTTTCCTATAAATTTCATTATTTCATTTTTCCTTACTGCTGAATAAAATTTCATTGTGTATATGCACCATGTCTTCATTATCCATTCATCCAATAATGGGCATCTGGGTTAATTCCAATTCTTGGCTATTATGAATTGAGCAGCTATAAATATGGTTGAGCAAATTTCTCTATATTGAAGAGCCTTTTGGGGTAGATTTTCAGGAGAAGAATAGCTGGGCCACGTGGTAGCTCCGTTTTCATCTTTTTCAAGCGCCTTTATATTGATTTCCATAGTGGTTGTATAAGTTTCCACTCCCACCGGCAGTAAAGGAGGGATCCTCTTTTCCTGCATCCTTACTAACATTTATTGTTGTATGTTTTTTTTTTTAAAGTTTGCCATCCTGAATGGAGTAAGTCATTATAATATTACAGTTGTTATAATTTGTGTTTCCCTGATGCCTAAGAATGTTGAACATTTTCATAAATGAGAATTGGCCATTTGTATTTTTTTTTTCCTTTGAGAATTCCTGATTAAGTTCTCCGTCCCATTTTCCGAGTGGATTGTATAACTCATCTATTTCCTCCAGGTAATCCAATTTTGTGGAGTAGAGGTTTTGGGAATATGTCTTGGTGATTCTTCTACTTTCATGGGTGTCTGTTTGACCTCCCTTTTTTCATTTCTAATTTTGTTAATTTGAAACTTCCCTTTCTTTGTTTGATCAGATTGACCTCTTGGGTCTCTTGAGTTGTTTGCTCCATGCTTCTGTGTGGAATATTTCCTGCAGTATTCTCTGTAGGTTTGGTTTTTGTTCACATAATCATGAAGCTGTCTTTTATCAAGGAAAGTTTTCCTTTCACCATCTATTATGAGAGATACTTTTGCTGGGTACAGTATTTGGATTGGAAGACATGGTGTTTTAGAAATTGAAGTACTCCATTCCTATCCCTCTGGCTTTCATGATGTCCATTGGAAAATCTAGGTAACTGTTGAGATGGCCTTGGTATTTGATGAGTTGTTTCTCTATTGTTGCTTTTAGTTCTTTCTCTTTGTTTTTACCACTAGAATTTTAACTTTTATATGTCTTGGAGAGTGTCTTCTTTGTTCTGGTCTGTTTGGTATTCTGTGAGCTTCTGGTATCTGGATGGGTCTCTCTTTTGAGAGATTGGGAAATTTTTCTTCAACAGTTTTGTTGAATATGTGCTGTATGAGTTTGGCCTGGATTTCTTACCCTTCTGGTATCCCTATGATCTGGATGTTTGGTCATTTTCAGGTATCCCACAGTTCCCTCATATTCTTTTCCCATGATTTTTGACCTTGTCAAAGTTTTTGAAATCCTGATCAATTTTTTTTTCTCTTCCTGGTCTGAAGTTCTATCCTTCAAATTGTCAACTCTAGCAGTGAGGGTTTCTAGACAGACTTTTTATAGCTCTATTTGATGTTTTCTGGTTTTATTTTTCATTGTATCCACCACTTTGTTGAATTCTGATTTCAGGTCAAGATTTGAGTTTCTTAATGCTTCCTGGAATTCATTCTTACATTTGATCATGCCTTCATTAAGCTTAATACTTTGGTTATTGAGATCCCCTTTTTTATTTTTATTTTTTGGCTCACCTTCAATTTGTTTATGTCTGTTTTAGTTCCCTCTGGTTTTCTTTAATTAAGACTATTAACAACAGCTATGTGCTGTGGGTATTGATGCTGTTCATTCATGTTTATGTTCATTCATGTGATTGTTGATTTTTGCTTCCAGATCATTCATTCTCTTGGGCAAGGTCTTATTGTGCTTTCATTGTGGGATTGAATTTCTGTTGTTTCTTCTATATTTTCCTTTTGGGACTAGGCAGTCTTGTTGGAGATGTCTCATTTGTTGTTTTGTTTTCTTTTGGCATTTGGATCTACAAATCTTGTGGTGAAAGACTCATTTTCTTGAGAAGAAAGCAAATAATGCCCCTTATAGAACCTTCAGTGAATGTTCTGAGTTTGAACAGGGTTTGAGCGGGATGCCATTTTATCCACAGATGCACAGGTTGTGGATGTTACTCATGTATCAGAATTATGGGCTGGTGGGTGATAGGAGAGCTGTGCTTCAGGCAGGCAACACAGGGTGGGTGCACAGGCCCCAAACTCGTCAGACCTCCTCACCACCCCAGGGTATACAGGCTGCCAAATGGTATAGGAATTGAAATCTTACGAGGGATTAGGTGTCCATTAAGATGCATGAAACTACTGCCAGTGTACTCCAACTCTGAATCCTTGTTCAAATTTTAAAAGAATTGTAGACATTGACTCAGAGAAGGATAATTTATGTATTATAAGTTATGTGTTAGGGTGAATTGAAAGGGAAAGCAAAACAAGAAAGCCCAAGCCAAAACAAAATTTCCCCCTTTCCAGATTGGCTGGGGTATCTTTTAATGAGCAGAAAATTCAATTTTTTGATGATTTTGACAAGTAGAAGCATTGTATAAAATTCCAAGAGCTTAAGAGTTAGAAGTTTTAAAATGGTTAATTTTTCCATAGTTTTGAGTTATAGATAATGTCAGGAGGGAGTGGTGTGCAAGGCTTACACTTTACTTGGAGAACAATGAGGTACTTTGAGAACCGATAGACATCATCATAATATTTTTGCAAGGTAAATCTGTGTAGAAATTAATTTATTTTACAGAATTCAAATTGTATAATGGCATAAGTTAGGAAGACACAGAAATAAATATTGAAATTTATCATAGAATTATGAATATGATGAAAATTTGCCAAGGTAGGCAACTGACAGGGCTCTACTGTGATGGTCACATGATTGGATTTACACAGAAGAGGAACATTAAAGGGAAAACCCCAACTTACAGAAACTGGGTGGATCTCTAGCAGTTCCATCTGCTAGAGAAAAGCATGCTTTGTTCAGACTGAGATGATTGGCTCACTTGTGTAGGCATGCAAAATTTGAGCCATTCACATCAGCTCCAGGAGGGATTTTAACTATAAAAAGATAGGCATGGTAATCGTTAGGAAAAAGGTGGTTATTTACCAACATAAGATTATATGAAGACCACACTCCAAGAAGGAACCTAAGTGTAGCCTTCTATAAAGGTTATGGGTTAATGACAGAGCTGGGGAGTTATGGGGATGAAGACACACGATTCTTAGTGATGGAACAGCAGCGGGGAGAGTCCCACATCTGTCATTTATCCTGGGAGGTGCTTCCTCCTATTGCTTCTTGTAATTACCTTCTTGACATTGAATAAAACACCCAAAGAAAAGCAGACTAAGGGAGGAAAAGTTGGGTTTTTTTTTTTTGGTTGTTATTTATTCGTTTTGCTTTTTTTTAAAAAAAATAAAAATTATGGTTTATAGTATTGAAGGGAAGCTCCATAGTGGCAAGGGACAGGGTGTTATGAACAGTGGCTGGACATCACCTCTGCCACAGCTAGTAGAGGCAGCAGCAAGAGAGTGAGCTGATATGAAGCACTCAGGAGCTGATGATAAGAGCTCTAAGCCTTCCCCCAACAACATACTTTCTCCAGAAAGACCCTTCCTCCCAAATTGCCATCAGTTGATAAATATTCAGAACACATGAGTGTATAGGGGACTTTCAATTCACATGTGCACTCTTGTCTTTTCTTTCTCTCTCTTTTTCATGTTTCCTGGTTCTTAGCATCTCTTCCAAGAATTGAAGGAAGATTCGCACAAGTAGTTAAGCAGCAAGAAACTGCATGAAAAGCAAAGTGATCTTAAAGGTTTGAATAAACTGCCCAAGGGGCAACAGGCCCCTCAAGTGGAGAGGACTCAAGGACCCCAGGAAATGGTTAAAGATCTCCTTTTTATAGAATTTTTAAAGGTGAGAATGACACAGTCACTTGGGGGCATACTTTTGGTGGTGCCATGATTTGACTGATAGCTTAAATAACAATTAGGTTATATAACTATCTCTTTGTTGCAGATATTCCTTCCCATGGACCTCTGATTTCAATCATATTTACACCCAGTTATCCATGGGCATAAGGTGGTAAATAGAAATTTCTCCTTTAAAAAATTACTAAGAGGATGAAGTTTCCCATGCATGAATTTGAAACCAGTCTAAACTGGATAGATCCTGATGTTCTGATGTAAGATATAAGAACATGTTTGAAATGGTTTAGATGATGAGTAATGGTCACTATGAGAGGAGAAAAATAGCCATGTGCTCTCCCAGAGTGCCAGGTGTACCTCCTCTACTCTCTCATGTGATCAAATTATAAACCTCTTAGATATTAAAACACATACTAATATTTGTAATTCCTGTAATCTTGACTGTATGAAATTTTTCTAAAATTTCATCAAACCAAGTGCTGTGTATCAGTCACTTACAGAACCCTAGCATTTTTCACCATAATCTACCCGTAGTGCTGGGTGACCTTGAGTGAGCTCTGGCTTGAAAGGAGCTCAAGGTTGTAACTGCTTTTGCACTGATTTTAATTATTTTCAAATACTTCCTTAAAACTTCTTTTTGTTTTGTGTGATTGAAGCATTTTTGAAAGATTTCCTTACTATAAAGTTTTGTTCACACTGTCAATTCATAGCTCTAGTATAATAGAAGTATGAAACTCCTGTTTGCAGTGGTATGTGATAATTTATTCTCATACTCTTTCCTTTTGTCCCTTAGCCTCTTATAATCCTCATGACCTCTAGCATGGTTATGCGTTCAACTATTAGAAGTTTGGCTCTTTTCTGGAGTCCTCAGCACTAAATTTTTTTAAACAAGTTAATCCAGAGGACTTCTAAAGATTGTGATATTTGGAAAAGCCTTCTGTTTCTGGAGCTGCTCATCACTGCTGCTTTGGAAGCATTCAGCAGAGGAAAGGAACAGGGATTCTACAACCAGAGATCAGCATGGACTGAAGACGGGGATGTGTTCATCCACCTCCCCCAACTTCCATAAATAATGTGCTCTACCTTCTCCAACTTGCCTCCTACATTTGAGAACATTACTGGGTAGACCATAGCAATGCTGGTTGGGGATCTGAGCTAATCTGGTGGTTTTCAGCCAAGTTGCAAAGACAGGGAAACATACAATTCCCTTGCCAAGCTGGGAGAACAGTGTGAATTTTGAGAATATTGGAAACTGCACAAGCCAGCAGGCACTGAGCTGGGAATCAGTGAGCTTCATTCTAAATCTTGGCTCCACCAGTAACCAATTCTGTGACCTTGGCCAAGCTCTTTCTGCCCCTCAGCCAAATTCCTTGCTTCTGAAATGTATGAGGTCAGCGCTCTGGTAGCCCACCAATGTAATTCATGACTGTCCTAGAAGCCACCTCTCCAGCCTTCTGTCTTTGTCCTTCCTTCATCCTTACTTATAATAAATTAACCTTTGCCAATTCAAAATGTGTGGTGGTGCACACCTTTAATCCCAGCATTCAGGAGGCAGAGGTAGGAGGATCATTGTGAGTTCAAGGCCAACCTGGTACTACAAAGTGCCAGGTCATCCTGGACTAGAGAGAGACACTACCTAGAAAAAAAAACTAAGTAATTTTCCATGTTATCTGTGTTTTCAGGTTCCCAAGAGAACGAGAACATACAGAAATACAGAGCCAGGAGTGTTCACATGAGAAGCAGAACTGAAAGGTCACTGGTGTTGTCCCACTCCAGGGCTTTCAGAGTCTGGATTGCCACTGTGCCCACAGCGTCTGTCAGCACTCACTTCCCTGACCTCAGTAGGCACTTGGGTTTGTGAACTAAGTGATTGCAGGTTTGCATCTCTCTGATACTTTCCTCTCTTGTCAGTAACACTGTAATTCCTGACAATCACACTCGTAATTACAGTGTATATATATGTTGCTATTTCGGTAGCCTGGCAAGTAATCTGGAAAACCTTAGTACAAGACCAGACTTAATTAACATAACCAGAAGTATGTTTCATATCCAGGTTTTCCTTGTAGGTGGCTGGCTTTATATACCATATCCTTTCCACATCTTAGGTGTTGGTTTTCCTTTTTCACCAGGGTGTCCTCAAAATCAGATGACATGCTTTAAAATTTTTGAACTCCTGCCCTCCTTTGAACAGGCTTTTCCTTTGAACTAACACAGTACAGAACTTCAATGCACATAATGGAAAACTTAGACAACTCCAGCTCTAATAAGTCCTAAAATTATATCCCAATCTTGTAAGGAAAAAAAAAGATGCCCGGCAGAGTTTCCGTTTTCATCTTCATTTCCAATTTATTCATCTACTACCCAATTCCAATATACTTTTATCTTCTTTCTGTCCTTGTTAAAGCCTCTCCATCTTCATCTGGTTCCCATGGTCTGTTTTGTACCCCCTCACCCCACCTCTGCAATTTTGCTTTCTCATCTTTCTAAATGAGAAAAAAAGAAGTAAATAAAGAGGTAGCTACAAGGAACCTGCTACCAAATGGTTTTCCATAGTTTCTGTTAAGTTCAGAGTGAATGAGTATTTACTGTATTTAAAAGGGCTTCTTAATAGGTAAGTACTCTGAAATACTACAGTTCTAATAGAAATCTGAGTTATAAAAGGTATGATTAATGCTGAGAGGCTTTCTGCTAACATTTTTTTCCGATACATTTATGGAAGGGCTCTGCACTGCTGGAGTGTAGGTTGCTTCTGGAGGAAGGATTAATTTGTAGACTTGAGCAAGATTGAATTGTGGTAACTGTCACTGATCTTCTCACCCTCTGCTCCGCTGGCTTTTTATTGTTCATGAATGGCAGTATGTTGAAGCACTTCAATGATTTCTTTTTCTGAGATAAAGGAGTGATTTCCAGTGTCCCCTCATGTGTGCATAGGCTTTATACATTAGAAAGAGGACTATTTGGTTCCAATTATTCATTTATATTTATTTATTAATGATAACAAATTAATGAAAAAAGGCATAGCAAACTTGATCTTCCCATTGTTTCTGCCTTTGCCTGAGCATGGGTTAATTAAGTTTTGTTGTCAGCTTGATCATTTTAGTAATCTTGAATGGGTCTCTGAGGTTGTTTACAGGAAGACAGCCTTTCTGTACAGGACAGGATGTAAGGAAGACCAGAGGGGCTAGAAACAGACATAACTTCCTGGAATCATTGCATTTTGCTTTCAGATAGTCTTCAACTTTCCTGTACATGTAGATGTATGGGATATGTGCAACATAAATGGGATTTGGAGGGCTGTGGTGATTGGAGTCCAGTAATAACCAGGAAGACTTTGTATTGTGAGTGACTGAAGCTGCACTGCCTAGCACACAAGGTACCTAGGTGAGAAAGAAGATTCTAGAAAAAACTGTATGTATGCTTTGATCTGCAGATAAAGGTCTTGGATCCATTTTTCCAGTTTCTCTAACAAAGATCTCCTGTCATACATTTTGGAATATGAAGGTTTTAAATATATATTTGGAATATAGAATTTTGGAATATAGAGTTTGACACTGTTACATTTGTAAACAATGCATTTTGATTTCATTTCCTCCTGATTACCTTCTCTTTCCCCCCACCCACCCAGAAAGCCCTTCTTCTACTCATTCACTCCCCATGACTTTTTAAAAAATTTTATTTGACACACTGGTTAAATCAGGGTTGTTTGCACGGTGATGGTGGATGGATGTTAGTTACTGGAGAATGGACAACCCTTAGGTGACTGCCCCACTGAAGCACACGACTTGCCTCTCTCAGCGATCATTAGTTCCTAATTACTCTCGTGGAGGGGTGGGGTCATGTGAGTCCTTCTCCCATCCATTATGAAATATTGATTGTGGTGACTGGATTTAGGTGTCTCCCACAAACTTACGTATTCTGAATGCTTGGCAATTTGGGAATTGAAACCTTGTTGGAGGGGTGTTGTTGGGGGCAGGTTTATGGATGTTATAGCCAACTTCCCCTTGCCAGTGTTGGCACATTCCCATTAGTGTTGTCCACCTGATGTTGGTTGGCCAGGAGGTGATGTTCAGCCTTTATTCGTGACACAGTTTCCCCTGCCAGCATGGAACTTACTATTGAGTCTGTAAGAAAAACAAACAAACAAAAAAAAAACTTTTCCTCCTATGAATTGCTTTTGGTCTGGTGCTTTCATCAGCAATGAGAAAGTAACTACATCATTGATTTATGATGAAATATTGACAGGCTCAATTTTGTGTAGGACAGCACATCCACTGTTGAGTTGAAAAGTGTAACAGCCATATCACATTCTGAAGACAAAAATCTGTCATCTTTTTCCCTCTGCTCTCACTTTCTTCTTTTTTTGTCCATAATGAGTTACATTATTCAATGGGCAAACAATGAGTTGTTATCCCCAGTTCCCCAATGCCCCTCTTCCTCATCTCCAATCGGCTGGCTATCCTCCTCCGTGGGCAGTCTGGATCAGTCCTTGGGGCTGGGGACCATGGGTAGCCTAGGAGTCAGCCCAGTTCTGCTGGCCCAAGTGTGTTGTTACTGATGGGTGCCATGCCTCCGGACAGTCTCCCCCACCAAGGCTCTCACAATCTTTCCGCCCCCTCTTCCGCTCAGTTCCCTGAGTTGTGGTGGGTGAGTATTAAGGCTGTTCTATTGTTAAGGACTTAGGGGTGTCTGTACTTCTGCTTTAGGTTGTGTCGAAAATCTTTGGTGTTTGTCTCACTGTTTTATCCTGTGTTGACTGATTATCTGCTCTTACTTTCTTTCTGCCCCTCTACAACTACTTTCCCAGAGCTTTTCAGGGTGTGATTTAGATGTCATGTTGAAGGCTGAACACACACTTGTTTATTATTGGTAAATTTGCCATCAATTCATCTCTCTATAAACTTCTGTCCTTTTGCACAGACAAACTTCTATGTATGAGATCCTGACCAATATCAATCTATGGGAACAGATATTTAGAAAGCAATTTGACATGCTGTATGTTTAGCATTATCTCAATATTCCCCACCTCTACCCACCCACCCTCAGGACCTCAGACCCTAGAAATAGGTTTTTGGCCAGATTTATAGTACTGGGCATGATTTTTCTCATGTAGAGAAGTCCTCAAATCCAACCAGTGTGCAGTTGGTTACTCTAATTACTTTCATGCCATTATTCCAATAGTGAACAATCTTACATTACTGGGCAGTTGTGGAGGACACTGGAGCCACTGCTGGGTAGGATTGCTGATGACCTTTTTCACCTATCTTCTTGCATAGTACCTTTTGGCATGAAGAGAGAGAGATAGCAGGGGACAAGTTTCCAGCTCATTTTTAGTGCTGTTTCTTAACATCCTGCAATCAAAATATGTGGTGTCTTTAGCAATAGGGGCTAAGCATTTACTTTTGTTTGCTACATTTTGACTCCATGATGGTTGTTTTGTTGTAAACTTGACCTGTTTAGTAATCCAAAGTAATCTTGGGTAGGTCTCTGAGGTGTTTTCCAGGAAGGGTAAACTAAAGGAGGATGTTCCTTCTCCAGTGTAAGCCCTTCCCCCAGAGTGGGCAGCCTTTTCAGTAGGGGGCAGGAAGTAAGGAAGCTCAATGGGAAGAAAATCTCTCTCTTCTCCCACACCTCCTGTTTTGTTGCTGTGTGTGTGTGTGTGTGTGTGTGTGTGTGTGTGTGTGTGTGTGGTATTAGGGATGGCTTCTGAACTTGTGGTGAAAGGATTCCAGCCTCTATTTGAACTGCCCTTGGATCTGTAACATCAATAAATCCCTTCATCCCATAACTGTGCCAGGATTGGAGGTTCATCCCAGTGGCATGTGGTTGACCACATCAGAATTAGTTTATAGTTTTCTTAGCTATAAAACAGATTAAAAATAAACTCATGTGTTCGCATTTGTCAGTGGCTGAACCTGTATTGTGGGCAACTTGAGTCCTATTAAGACAATTCTTGCCTATGTCTATAAATTGAAATGTACTCTTTAATTTTTCCTTTAGCAGTTTCATAATTTTGAGCCAGACATTAAGTTCTTTGCTCATTTGGAGTTGATTTTGTGGCAGAATGAGAGGCAGTGGATTAGCTTCATTCTTCTACTTGTCGATATCTTATTTTTCCAGCACCATTTGTTGAAGATACTGACTTTTCTCCAGTGTGTATTTTTGGCATCTTTGTCAAACATCACATAGCTATAATTGTATGGAGTGTCTGTTCTCATGCTAGTACCTTGCTGGCTTTAGTACTTTGGATTTATAATACAATTGAAATTAGGTTCAGTGATTTCATCCATAGTGTTCTTTTTTGTTCACCATTGCTTTGGCTACCAAGGTCATTTCTATTTCAATATAATTTTAGGCTTTTTTAAAATTTATGTTTTTGTGGAGAATGAGGCTGTAATTTTGATTGTGATGCTATTGAATTTGTAGATTGCTTTTGGTAGGATGGTCATTTCACAATATTTATTCTTTTGATCCATGAGCGTTAGGGAGGGGATCTTTCCATGTTCTAATTTTTTCCTCAATTTCTTTCTTTGATGTTTAAAGTTTTTTTTAAATATATATTTATTGTCCATAATGAGTTACATTATTTAGTGGGCAAACAATGCATTGTTATCCCGAATTCCCCAATTTCCCCCCTCCCCATCCCTGAACAGTTGGATATCCTCCTCCATGGGCTGTCTGTATTAGTCCTTGTGGCAAGGAGTATACAGATATTTCACTTCGTTTGTTAGAGTTATTACAAAGTATAGTGGTTTGATTCAGATGTCCCTCATAAAGATAACGTGTTCTGAATGCTTGGAATTGGAAGCTTATTGGAGATGTGTTGTTGGGGACAGGCTTATGGGAGTTATAGGGAGCCTCCCCATGCCAGTTTAGGGCACAACTTCCTGCTGCTGTTTGCAGTTCTGTGGTGGAGGTGATGTCAACCTTCTGCTCATGCCATCTTGGAGCTTCCCCCCCACCCTCGAGTCAGTAAACCAAAAAAACAAAACAAAACAAAAAAAAAAAAACACCACCACCACCACCACCAACAACAACAACAAAAACATTTCCTCCAAAACCTGCCTTTTGGTTGGGTTCTTTGTTACAGCAGTGAGAAAGCTGATTACAACAGTTTTGGTACCAGAGAGTGGGACCCCTGTTGCTGCCAGATACCTGATTCTACGACTTTGGCCTTTTGGAAATGATTTGCAGGAGGAATGTGGAAGGATTTGAAACAGAACGAAATGAAATATCTGGGCTGAAACTTCTGCCTATTCAGCTATAATTATTTGAGAGATTACAACTATTGAGATTGGGCCTGGTGGTATGCATTGGGACAGCAGGAAGAATACAGACTCTTTGGAAGTAAGGGTCCTGAATGCTGAAGGAGGTTTCCTGCTCTTCAAATTTAGCTTTACTCTCCTCTAGATTAACAAATTGCTAGTCCACCTGGTATTAGAGTATAACAAATGCAGGAAAAAGTGAGTAAATGGATTTGCAACATAGTTTTATATATATATTTTTAATGGTCAAAGGCAGTGTGAAGAAGGCCTGTTGAATTACCTTTGTATAGGCCCAATGAAGCCATGAGGATGAACTGGTAGTGGAGACCCAGTGCAATGCCAGGACTAGGGGATGGCTGCTGAGGAGAGCTGCCAGCACTGGATGAAGCTTTCCAGACTGTGAGTAGCCGAGCTGGAGCGGTGGAATTGGAACTCAAAGAGATTCATCACTGATTATTATCAGACTTGGGGTTAGAGTGGATGTTTGCCCTGTCTCTTTTAATCTTGTATTGGTTTAATCTGTCTTTGCTCTTCTCAGTTCTATATTTTGCATTATGAATGTTCTGTGTCATTATGGTTTTTTATATTATGGATCAGTTAAAAGACCTTTGATTATCAGGACTGCCTCCCAAGTGCTGGAATTAAAGGCTTGTGCCACCACACACAGCTTTCTTCAATCATTTTATTGATTATGTTTTCCATGCTTTTTGCTTGAGTTGCTTCTCCTTCTGATATATCTATGTTCCAGATGTTTGGTCGTTTTAGGGCTTCCCACAATTCCCTAATTTTTGTTGGCATTCATTTTTGAACTCCCAAACAATTTCTTCTGTCTTGTTTTCCAGATCTGAGGTTATTCTCCACATGGTCAACTCTATTGGTGAGGGTTTCTAGAGAGGCTTTTACAAGTTCTATTTGACTTTTGTTTCCTGTTGAATTTTTCTGTATCATATCCATCCCTTTGTTGAGTTCCAATTTTAGTTCCTGTTTTGACTTTATTGATGCTTATTGCATTTAATCATGTTTTCATTAAGCTTACTCAGCTGGTTATGGAGATCCTTTATTTGTAGACTTGCCTTCAATTCATTTATCTGGTTTTCTTCAAGTAAATAAAACCTAGTGACAAAAGCTGTGTGGTTTAAGAAATGACTCCACTCAATTTCATTTATGCAATTGTTGATATTTAGATGATTTGCTTTCAGGTCAGCCATTCACTTGGTCAGAGTAAATAATATTATGGTGCTTTCCTTTTGGGATTCACTTTCTGTTATCTTCTATATTTTTTCTTTGGAGACTTCCTTTGTGGGATTGGGCAGCCTTTGTGGAGGTCTCTCAGATTGGTGTCTTTTGTTGTTTATTTCTTTACTTTGTAGATACTTTGTATGGACAAATCATAAATTGGTGCCACCACTTCCCTCCGCCCTGACCCAAACCACCGAGGGCCCTTCTCAGTGTGATAGCTGGTATACAGCAAGGGGTTTTGGGTCATGAGTTGTGAAAGCAGCAGTCTTCCGCAGGGAGTCTGACAACCTGTGCCAGTGTCAAGGTGATGGACACTGCGGACACTCTAAAACAGAAATCCAGAAGTTACTGAGAGCTCACCACTAAAACAGATGTAAAACACACACCCATCTTTTTTTATTTTTGTATTGGGGTCTACCCATCTTGGAGTGAAAGTCTTATTTCATTAAGGAGGAAGCAAGTATTTGCCCTTGTAGGGTCGTCAGTGATTGTTCTAATTTGGATTTGAACTTGAAGTGGGATGTGCATGTTGTGGAGTGTACAAGTGGCCAGCAGCTCTGAGCTGGTGGCTGATATGAGAACTCTGGTTGGAGGTATAGAATTCTTCAGCCCATTATCACAGCCATGATCAGCAGCCATAGCTCTTGTCCCTGCTCCCCTGTTTTACCCAGCTGAGCAGGTTGTAGCAGGTTGTAGAGCCTAGAGTACACAGCCCCAAGTATGCTGGTGCTCCAATTGTAGAGGCCCCATCACACCATGCCCCTCACCTTCCTGGAGCTCTTGGGCTGGAAAGACACAGTGCCCCTCACCCGCCTGGAGTACTCTCACCCCAAACTTTCCTAGCACCTCACCCCCCTGGAGCTCACTGGCCCCAAGACACTGTGCTCCTCAGATACTCAGAGTGCTCCTAACACAAGCACCTCACACACGGTGATCATAGGAGGCTACACACACACTGAGCATCTTTGCAACATGGAGTGCCCGCAATGTATAGGCCCCAAGCACAGCCCGC